>SRPP01000404.1:0-23030 GCA_018360055.1 Claviceps monticola
CAGCATCTTCAGCATCTTCAGCATCTTCAGCATCTTCAGCATCTTCAGCATCTTCAGCATCTTCAGCATCTTCAGCATCTTCAGCATCTTCAGCATCTTCAGCATCTTCAGCGGTGCACCGCCTCACCGCCTCACCGAACCCATCGGCTTTTCCGCCCTTCGCGTCGCCGGCTTACCCACGCCCCGCCGATACCATTGACGCTATCCTCCATTTGGTGGGCATTTCGGCGCTAACTAATCTGACGGGCTTCTGGTCTGAAGACTGATACAGGGCCCTAACGCCCTGTTTCCAACGTCAGACGGGTATATACGGAGTACGTAATGGGTTGATAGTGAAGATCTGCAGAATCTTGTTGCTCATTTTTGCTCTCTGAACCAGCGGGGAGCATCGTGACTCTGCTTGATTCTGCATCTCGTCAACGCGGCGCAAATTATCTCGATTCAGAACACAAGTCGAGCCAAGCCGGATTCGGGCGAGACTTCAAGGATCGATCGACATGGTATTCAGTGGTCGCCCGTCAACGGCATGTCTGGCCTGTCGGCGACGGAGACTCAACGTGAGTAAAGAATTTCACCATCAAATCTGCAGTCCATGCTGGGGCATCTGATCATCATCACTTGACGAGAAAACGTAATCTGCTAACTGACAACGCTTCTCTGAGAGTCTAGTGCGACCGCATTCCCGCGGGGTGCTCCCAATGCAAGCGCAAGAACATCGTGTGCACCGGATACAGGGATCCTTCCGTGCTGCGTGTCAAAGATGAGACGGAAAAGACGTGGTGCAAATTCCAGAAGAAAGCCTCAGGGTGCGCGTCCACGGCCAAGACGTCATTTCCGTCCGCTGCTGCTCCGAAAGACAAGGCCAAGCTACCCGCAGCTGAGATGGACTTTGACGCCCAGACTTCCATTACACCACCATGTGGCCGGGTCGACGAGCCACTCAAGTCATTTGATCTCAACATCACGGTGTCTCTACGAAATAGCTTGCACCATCTTTCCATCGCCTACTTCTTCTCGACGTACATCTACGCCACGTCCTTCCAGGAATACGTACCGGCATTCTTCCTCGACAGTCCGCGCACTGGAGATGCCTGTTCCGCAGCCATCGAGGCCACCGCCATCGCGGCCTACTCGCGCCGCGTTCGGTCCTGCACCGGTGTCGAAGAATCCCGCAAGAGGTACGCCAAGGCCCTGGCGCAGGTCAACAAACTGCTTTCAAGTCCCGAAAGTGCAGTCCTCGATCGCACACTTGCCTGCGTGCTCGTGCTGGGCCTCTTCGAAGCCATTGTGTTCGAAGGGGGAGCGCGCCCGGTCAACTGGACGGCACATACTCAGGGCGCCATGCAGCTGCTTCGACTTCGAGGACCGCAACAGTTCAAGTCGAGTCTTTCGCGCACCATATCCTCTCACGCGAGCAACAACATCAAGACATGCTGTATCCAGAGGTCCGTGTCTGTGCCGGAGGATTTTCTTGCGTTCGACAGGCAGCTCCGCAGCTTACACGATATCTTGAACCCGTCCACAATCATGGCCCCTCTGATGCACGCGGTTGCGTCTATCAAAGCCAAGGCATTGGCCAATCCGGATTGCAACCTTATCCACGACGCGCTCCGGCTGGACCGCCACATTATTCTCCTCTCCAAGACTTTTCCCGACTGGATGGTATATGAGATTCGGCCCGAGTGCGAATCCCCTTCTTGGGCATATAAGAGAGCCTGTCACCATTACCCCGATGCCCGAGCCGCCAAGGTCTGGAACGGAATCCGATTGTTCCAACTCTTCCTCGTCATATTCATCATGAATCTTCTCTCACCGGAGGATGGTAACGCGAGACGCCGCCTCTCCAAACTGTATATCCCGGACTCTTCCAAGACCCTCTTCCAATACGTGGAGGAGCTTAAGGAATACGTGACAAAGTCCATGGACATCATCAGCACTGATTTGCTTGCGACGATTCCCGTGTTCTTGGAGAATGATGAGCATGGGAGGCGGTTCATTCCAGTGGCGAGGAGTCTAGTTTGGCCGTTGGCCATTGTTGAGTGTAGCGACTTGAGCCCGAAGCCAGCTCGGGAATTTGCTCGTCAACACCTGGATATGCTCGCAGGCGATCTCAATATCCCAGGGGCCGTGCATCCGGCTCGCTTTGATGACTCCGTTGAAGATTGGTCAGAAGAGAATCTCCCCCTCCCCGGGCCTGGCATTGAGTGTATCTCTAACCTTGACTGTCTCAGGCTGCACTTATTTCATCTTGGATAGCTGAGCGTTGCAATGGCTCCACCAGCCAGCAGATACATAACCAGCGGACAGCCTTGCGAAGCATCATGGCCACGCGTTCGATAAATTGGACGAAATAGTTGCTGCACCGCAGAAAAACAATATCTGCATTATACACACCGACCGTCACATCCTGTCACGTAAATCTCACTCATTTTGGCCTCTCGGGATGCTTGATGAGGATCATTGTACAGCTGGATCGATTGAGGTAATTTGTGCGTTGCGATTGCTTTAAAGTTTCATCCCCCGTGCCTGAGGATGTAGCAGCGGTGGACCTGAGTAACAATGCAAGCCGGAAGACCATACATGGTGTTTAGATGCGCGACAGAAAAAGTCTAACTCTATGTTCATTGTTCGATTCAGTTCGAATTGCGTTGGCGAACTGAATCTCCAGAACCGTATTCTTGAGCGGCGCTCACATAGAATGTGGGCAACGAGCCAGGTGGCAGAATGCATACCTTTCTCCAACAGGCCGGACGAGCGCCTAGTTGGTATCTCTGCATGCAGTCATGTTGCAGTCTTCATGTGCAGAATGCTGACGCTGACGCTGACGCTGACGCGCGAGGCGTGGTTGGCGGGTAAATCATGCTGGAAGATCTGATGTATAGAGACGATCAGTAGGTAGTTCTGCATCAAGATGCCGATGTAGACGCAAAAGAGGCATCGCACTGCCACCAGGTAAGACCAGAAGAGGCGTCGACTGCCCAAGTACCTCAGCAACGTCCATGTTCTCGAAGATGGCATTCCAACGCAGCATGACCACAAAGCGGCGGCGAAAGGATGTCGTCAGTCTCGCCGTGTCGACTAGGAACTTAAATTACAACATAAAACATGGGAAAGAGCAGCTTGTGCATACGGACACGGACACGAACGTCTTGGCAACTGTTAGCACCTGTCTGTACAACGATCCTCAGCCACCCCCACACCAACCTGAAGCTTGGCAACTCAATCCAACGTCCTACACCAAATACCTACCTACCTATCCTCCATACATACCTACCTAGTTGTACCTCCATAGATCAAATGCATGCCAATTTTCACGCTCCATCCACCACAGTCTTACTCATGCAGTTGGAAGCGAAGAAGAGGGATAATCACCGAATGTCATTGCTGGACAACAATCCGTCCGAGCCCTTTTCTCAGCCACCAACTCCAGCTCGTGGCGCCCCCTACCAACCGCACACCCCCAGCAGGCCCCACCCCCCCCCCCCCCCCCCCCAGCAAAACATTCGCCCCACTGCACTCGCCACATGCTGCTAATTCTCCGCAACCGCTACCCGCTGCCAGACGCGACGCACGGTCCACCCAGATGCGACATGGATGCTTACCTATATACCTACATATGTACATACACATGTACGGAGATACCAAGAAGTCCGACATGCCTTATTCGTCTGTGCCGACCATGGCCCGTGCAACCATTCAATCATCCGTGTTCCGCATCGTGTTGTGCCGTATTTATTCGGTTATATAAACACCGTGGTTCGTGATATGTACACATGTTTTCCCCGGTCATAGCCGGCGCACAACACAACACAACCACCGCACATTTGGTATATACATACAACTACGTATGTGCATAGGTACCTACCTAAGGTACCCATGTCCATTACCCACATCACCCGCGCAAAATTGTACACAAAAATAAAAGAATCGGGCCCGTGGGTATCTGCGGGGCGCTCTCCGGGATTCCGCGCGTCTCGCTAGGAGGAAATGCTCCTCTATTAGCGCCGGTGCAAGGGGGCCTTGTACGAGAGTTTAGTTGTGCATTTCTTTGTTTCATGGCGTCACGCGACCCTAGTTACCTGTGACACTACATAGCTATGTAACAAAGTACAGTATGTTATAATGTACAGTAAGTCGGGAAGATCCGTTGCTGGGCCAGCATCACGATGCCCTCATATGTCATTTGGCTTGCTGATCGATGTATATTCTGTTGGGGAAAAAAAGATGAGACTAAATACATTCTTTTGTCAACTCACTGTATCGTCCCCAGTACTCACAACTCACTATTTCAGTTGTTTCACTTTTACAATCTCACTCTCATTCCTAAAGGCGTCAGTCAATGTATACCAACCATTCTCTCCGTACACAATCCTTGTGGCTCGTCTGTCACCCAACCACGACGCACTCACTACCACTACCTTACCTTACCTATTCACGAGAGCAACAATATCAAGATCACAACGTTCTCGACAAGTTATCCACCGCCCCACAAAGCACAAAACACCCATGTAGGTGCACAATCTAGCCCCTCCTCTGTATGTTGCTTGCGCGACCTCCCACGCAGTTCGCAGTACGCACGGGGGCACATGTATGATGTTGGCGGCCACCCGGACGGAAGGCTTTTCACGATATGGTACTCTGTATGTAGTACTAGTTGTATATAGAAGAGAAGGGAGTCTAGCATGGTTCGCAAATGGGCTTGGATACCTAGCTGTATCTACGGAGTATTCTGATGGGGCTAATAAATTGGGCGGGACGGGGTTTCGGGTCCCCCTTTGCGCCGGATTTACGCCTTTGCGGGACCCCCTGTCAGCACCACCTGGACCTGTATGATGGCTGTGGCACGTCCGTCAAAGCCACACGAACCCTTGATAGTTTTGCAAATCAACCTTGCAGGCTTGCAGGGGAATGGATCGAGATTTGAGAAACACATTCAGGGGTATGTATCCCTGATAACCTAGAGGAGAGGACTAATGTATGTAGGTATGAGGCGGCCAAGCCCGGCCCAAGAGATTTGTTATCTGGGGCATCTTGCCCCCTGCTACGATTCCACGAAGACATGTCCCCAATCGAAGACAAGGTCACGTACGTAACCTGTGTATGCCAAGCAGTGAGCTTTGCGAAATGATCAAGGGGGTGGTGTATTGCAATAGGTAACCCACAATGGTGCTTCAACGATCAATCAAGCCCATCGTTCCCTTCCTAAGGATAGTCTGTCCAAGGCGAATGCAAAGTGGCCAACAGCAGACAAGAACAGAGACAAGAGCCGTCTCTGTTGCATCATTCTTCCAAAGATCCAACTTTTTCCAGCACAGTTCAGGAAATACACGTAATGCCCGTAACTCAACCCCTGACACGAGTCCGTATGAGTGATTCTTATCAACCAGAATTATTATGCGCTCTATAAGGCAGCAGTCAAGAGAGGAGAGGCTCCAAGAGCGAATGGAATAGATAACAAATGGTAATAGTGATCACTGATCAAATGCAAAAAAATGTGATAAACTCGACTCTCTCCTTACGTGGTATCTCCTAAAATCCATAAATGTTACTAGCAAGAATGCTTCGTTGAACAGGCGTGATGTGGTATCTTCCCAGCCGGTAGTCGATACGAAAACAGAAATTGATATCGTCGAACAAAGGAAGCTTTTCTTCCTCTCGGCTTTTTTTTTATTTGTTTCCGCAATTCTCCCTCATTATTCCCATCTTTTCAACAGAAACCCTCAATCGAACAAAAATTCACAGATTTCGTAGACATGTCGATACTCGTCACTGTCGTTTCGATAAATTCGGTCCCACGGTCCTCTTACCATCAGCAGAGAAAGAGTAGGCTCAGCATTCCGGTGACGGGGGGATGCCGTGCGAGGCAAGCGATCATCCTTAGAAGGTCAATCGCAGAACAAATCCACGAGCTGGAGGGGCACTACCGTCGTTTTCTTTGCCTGCATCATCATCCACTGACATCTCCCATTCTCTTTTGGTCTGTACGGGCTGCTCAAATACTTCTTCAATTGACATTCGCATGTCCTGCCCTTCTTTGAGCTCGCGTACTGAGTCATCGTCCATTTCAATTTCCAGGCCTTCTCGAGTTACGCGTATGGATCGCACGATGCTTGACGGTGGAATTCCCCATTTAGTTGCCACTCGGCCGTTGAATTCTTCCGCGGTACGCTTCGATAGATAGATGGCGCGGTAATAGGAGGGCTTGTCGTGATCTGAATTGTCGACAAGCTGAACATACACGCAAGCCACGGCTTTCTCCAACTGCTCTGACGGGGGTCGGTAAGACGCATCTACTCCCAGTGCTTCGATCCATCCGCTGAGTATTCCTGCATCATCAGTACGACCGACTCGTGACAGCTGCTCATGGGGTTTCCCCGACACGGTGGCGCTGTTCGCGCTTTGCCACACACCAGAAACCTGGGAAGTTATCGAAAGTGAGCTGGGACAAGGCGAAGCCATGGAGTCGTTGACGGAAGATTTCGTGCTGCGGGCTTGCCAGCTGGGGCCATCTCGGATTTCCGACTTGTTAGCGGGGGAAATGTCTCCAGGGAGAGACACCGGGTGCCGGTCAGGGTCGTCGAGATCCTCGCCACGTAGATACAGTACACTGATAGGGAGCGTGCTGGTAAACATGGCTTGGAGATTTTGTAGCTTCATCTGTAAGTCCTGTTCCAGCGTCATCGCGAGTGACGCGCCGGCCCCACCCGCCTCACCACTACCGCCGTCAGCAGAGCTTGCCGACGACAAAGACCAGGCACGCTTGTGTTTCTGGACTTTACCAGGCCGCTGGCATTCGGTCATTTTCGCCACGCTACTCCGTCGCTTTCTCTTACCGACGTCTTTCGTGCCACTTTCGATCTGGGCAAGCTGCTGTTTCAGCTTTTCAATCGTTTTCTTGACGTGGGCAATGTCATTCGATAGTTTCCTTTCGGCACCGTGATCTCGGAAGAGTTTGACCTTGCAGTAGCACACTTCGGTGCTCGCTTCGTCCTTCAGGGACTCGTCGACGGATAGGGCGCTAGTCTTTGCACAGAGGCGCACAGGTATTCCTTTGACTCCTTTGGAGTGACTGAAATCTGTCGATAAAAAGTTGAACCTCACGGCAAGGCTGATTTCAGATGGTCCGTTGGCTCCTGGAGTCCATGTTACACAAAAGCCATCGAACGAAGAGCTTTCGAGTTCTATGTGTGGTCGTTTGTCGTCCGACTCAGCGGATTGGCCAACATCAACATACTCAACTGCTTGCAGTTTGCCGCCCCGTTGGTGAGCTTCGTTAATACCTCTGCCTTCCTTCCACAGGCCCCAACACACGCTCGGCTTCTGCCTCTGTTCATCATCTTCGAACGAAACACGCACAAAGGTTCTATACTTGCCCCCACTAGCGTGCATACTGGTATCAACAATGGAGAGGGAATACGCCTGTCCCTTATTGAGATAAGAGATAGGAATCTCGGCCGCTTCTTTGATCATGGCAGTGGGCGCGTTCAGGGTCGAATGAAACCGGAAATCTTCAGCGTTTGGTGGAAATGTATGGCTCATCTGCATTCGGCTCGAGTCTTTCTGTGACTGTAATGTCACCGGCGGCATTGAGGGGACTCGAAGCAGCTGCGATTGCGGCATCTCTAGCACACGCGGTTCGTCTTGTTCCAGCGTTTCGTATCTTGTTGTATCTTGGTGCAAAAAGGAACTTGGCGCATACGCCTGTGGAGGCGGAGGCGGCGGGAGAGCATTGTGAATAAAAGGGTTTAAGTGATGAAAATGATGTGGCTCCAACGCCTGGAAGCCTGCCATATCTACAACAGCAGTACCGGCTTGAAGCGCGTCTCCTGAGTTCGGTATAGACAATGGCGTCCCAATACCGCCAGCTCCCAGTGCTGGCGTATGCAAGTCGCCTGCTTGCGAATGAAACAGCGTGCTGCTCCCACCGGGGGTTGGAGTGTAATATCCGGAGGATGCATTGGTGAAGGCGTTGAAAACGTACGAGTTTGGATCCAGCAGTGATGGTGTAAATCTCCATGATTCGTGAGTCGCTCTCGGCGTGGGGTCTTGGTCATGGTATGCACCGTGGTCAACATTTGACAGGCTACAGAACGAACAGACAGTGGTTAGAGATATTCGTTATGTGAGTGAAGCTTGATGTGGCTTTGCAGCTTGGAAATTTGTGAGCAGAGTTGTCTTTGCATTTCGATAGCTCGACAGGGCAAACCTTCGTGGCAAAGTACTAAGCTAGCGAGCTTCCATTCTGAAGATAATAAAGAAAGCAAAAACTAACGTCTGATGTTGAGAGGCTGGGTTGAGCGCAGAGTGATCGGTAGCGGAACTTGTGTGAACTATCGAAGGAGCAGATTTTTCCGCTGTAACAACCGCCGCCTCGGGAAATTGTTGCCTGAAGTTGGCGAGCAAATCATGGCCCGGCTTTCGCGCGCTTGTTCTACGATGCGCCATCTCGAGTCAGCTCGGAGAAGTTCGTAATAAAAAAACGGCTCTCACATTTGGGGAAGAGTGGAGAGAAGTTGGGAAATGGCCGCCGTCTTCGAAAAATGAGAGTTGACGTGGTGAGTAGGGCACTGTGGACGGCGTGTTACACAAACAGAGATATCGAGGAAATCTATGATCCATACCTTTGCCGAAACATGGTGGCTTCAGTGAGAAGCTCACCACTCGTTGGTATCTCCAGTATTCGCCAGCGGCAAAGAGCAACGAAGACGTGTAGAACAGTGGCACTTTTCAGATAGCGCACCCCCTCGAAGAGTCTCTACTGTCAGCACACGAGACTCGCGTATAAGGCAGGCAGTCGAAACAACGGAGCATCCACGTGTTTCGTCCAAGTCAAGTCGCAAAGCTTTCGAGTAGCAAAGAGCCCAGAACAGATGGCTTGCGTGATTGCCAGGGGGCGGGCGTATTTAAGCTGAACCGCGATTATCGGACAAGATGTACAGAACGGCGATGATAAGCGCCAAGACCAATGGCGAAACACTTCGGAAGGGTCTACACAAAAGGGGGAACACTTATAAGTAAGGTAGTGAGAGCGAGAGAGAATGAGTGCGGGAGAGAGGAAATTGAAGAAGTGAGGGAAACGAGAGAATGGAATTCCGAGGGCGTGTACCCTGACGAGAATACCGACACAAGACGGCGAGCTTTTCGTCGATGGGAAGGCTGCGCGATTGGTCCTGTGTACTGGCTCTCTGCTTTCGCTTCTGGTGTCCAGCACGCCAGGTTCGTAAGGAGGCCAGTGCCAGTTTGAAGAGATCTGTTGTCTCTGATCTGTGATCTCCGGTCTCTAGCCTGTGGTCTCTGCCTGGTCTATCTCGCACTGGTCTTTGGTCACTTGTCGCTAGTCACTAGCCACTGCTCACTGGTCCGTTCCTTTGTCTATCTGGGCCGGATTCAGTGTGGCTCTCCGTGTGTACTTGTTCGGGCTTGCTGGGGTCTGCCGGGATTCCTGACCGACGCGACGGCGGGGGACCAGCATGAGGACCAGGATGGAGGCCAGGATGGAGGCCAGGATTAAATGCTTAGATGCCGGGAGCGATGGGCGATGTTGGCGCTGCTAGTATGCTGCTGCAGGGAAGGTGCTGCTGTCCAATCCAATGTCTTGCCTTCAGTCCAGGCCTCCAATGGTATCAAGGCCGCCACAGGCCGAATGAAAAGGGGCGATGAAGAGGAGGGCATACGCCGGGCGTGTCTCTAGCGTCAAGCTTCTATGTGGCGTTGAGCTCAATACCTAATACGCACATTAGGTAGGTATTCAGTGCGGATTCCATAACGGTATGGGATGCGTGTTGTATGTTGAGCCGTCAGGACGGCGAGGAGTGTGGCAACAACTTCCCACGTCAGCCACAGAAGGCTTTTGTGGCAAAGGCGAGCGGTCTGCATGTCTGAAGGCCGTGAATCTGCCTACGGAAACTCGGGCATCATGAGGAGGACTTATTGGCGGGCACGTTGGTCCGTCCAACTGCGTGGGCACGGGCATGATGGTGGGACGTTGGACTGCAGTACCTATTGTTGTTGAACATGTGCGGAGGACCATGTTGTCTCATTGGGCACACCAGCCTCACCTCCGGGAGCACTGCCACACCGGCGTGAACTCTGGAGCGTTGGTAGTGTCGGGTTTCGGCCTTACGATTCGGCCGGTTCGAGGTTTCGTAACTGCGAGCGAGAGCATTGGCTTGGCCAAGGCCACGAACAAGCGCCTTGTGTTCCAATGTTCCAATCCCGATTCCCGCTGCCCATTCCTAATGCCCATTCTAGTGAGTGATTCCGGGAGGCCGTACACACCGCTGCGATCGGGACGACTCCTCTACTCTGTATGTATCCGATCATGCTACATATTGAGAACGTGAAACGTGTGCGACAAGCACCAGACGTGCGCGTGGACCAACCACAGTCATCAACCGGACTTCAACAGCCGCCCGGGGCGATTAGGTACGATCAAAGGGCAACAATTTCGCAGCTCTGTCATATGAAGACGACAAGGGGTCGTTGGTCCTGAGAAGGAACACAACTTACATCTTACCAGTATGTATGTATACGGATATGCAGCTACCCGTGTTGTTTGAGGTATGTATGTTATGCTCCATTTCAGTACGCAACTTATTACCTAGTGTCTTGAACAACCAGAAGTCACGCGAGCAAAGACCGGCAGTGCCATGGGGACAAGGTGGCGTACTTGATGTAAAACAACCAACACGGACTACTGTAGGTACATACATACGGGCTTGGGCACGTGTGAATGTTCCGTCTGGCTCCGACAACTTTATCCTAGATCCTAGGTAGGTAGGTATTGACATGAGACGAATCAACTGGCCTATGCCCGTCCTACAGTTAGGTAGTATGTAGGTACCCATTCACGCGTCTGTACTCTACTCCGTATTGAGTTATTGATGCTAATGAATTACCTTCCGGGGCTTTTGATCAGCGATTCCCCAATGGCCAGACAGCGCCACGTTCACAACGCGCACTTATCGCTCTCCGCAAGTTGTGCGAAGTTCATTTCGCAAGGGACGTCACACGCCCTTGCGGAGTAGAAGAGGGGACGCTTGAGCTGAGCAGCCTGACAGCCTGAGTTCCTGGATTATCGAATGAGAGCTCGGAACCTCTGACGACGCCCCGCGCCACTGTGGCTGGTGTCACGCAACTTCTTGTAAGTCGTGGTCCATTTCAAAGAAGGGCACCGAAATTGGAAGGAGAACTGATCGTTTCGTTTGAAGCAACGCTTAATCATACAGAGTATGGATGCTGTGCGATGCTGTGCGATGCTGTGCGATGCTGTGTGTTCGTTTTGCGTCATGGCTCCGCGAGAGCGCAGAGCGAGAGCGACAAATTCGACAGTGCCTCGCCGGTTGGCCCCGCCACGTTTCCCACATGGCGACGTCAATTCAGTCAACTCCGCAGAGTAACCAATACCTAGGGAGGTAAGTACGTAGAAGAATCTATGGCGCACCAGCGGCCGCAACAAGATCACAAGATGACGACGACATGGCGAAAACAAAGTCTAAACCATAATATGTACCTAATGGATATGAAAGGGTTCGAGAATGTCGGGCCGCTGTGGCATTGTGGCGGTGCAGCTGCGCCGTTACCATTCACTCCCGAGCAGGGATACGTGTTGGGCGCGTCGGAACGAGACGTGGCTGGTGACGTGGCTTGTTGATTCGCCTCCATCGGACGAGTTCCGCTCCCAAGTCCTCGGCGCGTGACAGCGCACGGCGCGCGGGGGAGGGCATTCTCAGCCTCGCAACGCGGCACACGAATGAGTGAGTGGCAAAAAGGGACGCGCCATTTTGTTGGTTGTGCAAAATTCATGTCCACCGTGTCACGAAGAAGGGAACGCTGTTTTTTCATTTCTTTTTTTGCTCTGTTTTCGTCTACCGACCGACTTATGAGTTGGCTTACGCCTCCAAACGGCGTTGGTTTTTTGCTCTGTATTCGCCTACCGACCGACCTATGAGTTGTCTTACGCCTCCAAACGGCGTTGGGCTCATCCCGACGGCTGACGGACAAGCACTCTCTCGAGTCTCGAGTCTCAAATGGACACCTACCTGGATATCAGACCGCGTGGATAATAAGGGGGAGGCCCATCCCGGACAAGGTTTCCTATTCGAGAACCCGTCATCGCGAAGTGCGCGGGGAAAAGCAGTTTTGCAAACATTAGGATGCAGCCGGGGTTGCTCTTGCGACGTACCATACGGTATATCGTGTGATGTGTGTGTGTTTGGCCATCTGTTTGTTTTCTGTAACCTTCTTAAACCACGGGGGAATGAGAGGCTGTCATCAGCAAATGGCCTCACCACTCACGAGTGAAATGAATGTGGTAGGTATAACACGAAAATCTGCCTTCTCTATTGCGCGTCACATGCATCGCCTCACCCAGTTTGTCTGAAATCCTCACCGCTCCACACACAATGAAGCATAGGTACCTAGAACTTGTAAAAGTAAAAAGTATAATCCTTTTTCTACTCATCCTTCTTCGAACCCGGCGGCAGGGCTGTTGATTGCACCACGGCTGCTGTTTCCGCGACTCGGTAACAGTCTAACAGACCGTCGCCGTCCAGGAATGCCCGCACTTGCAACTCCCTCAAGTCATGATTCGACAATACCCCGTTCTCCGTCTGCGCTCAACATGCTCAGTCCAGCAGCGATGATGGTCTATCTCTCGGGCTTTCATTCTACTCTATATTTTGTCTGAAAAAGAATTCCTTCTTCATTGTAGGCATGAAGAAACGAAGATGCTCATGAATCAAAGGCCAGGGAAAAGAACATTGGTATCAAGTCTTATTTTTTCCAGGCCGGTTCCTGGCCCGCATTTTTTGCGTCTTGGCCACAGTACCACGGGCTGCTGATACTCACCGTCGCTCTTTTTACAAACAAGCCAGTTCCAGAATCCACGCTTTGCGCCCTTAAATCACATGAAAACTCAAAGATAGTGTCCGAGGATAAGAAAGCGAAAAGAATGCCTGTTGAAATTGTTAATGTACATACCCGAAATTGGTTCTAGCTCCCACGCCCCCGTTTGGCCCCTCCCGGCTCACTCCTAATTACTCCTTTCGCTCATCTTCCCGTCATCAGAGTACATAGGAACTACATATGCCAGCGGAATAAATATGCCATGAAACGTGGCCGTGGGTCGGGCTCAGCCGAAGCGCCTTCTTTGTTTCGATTCGTAGTCTTTCCCTTTGTGCAGATTTTCCTTCAACCACTGAAATGAGCGAGATTCATCGGCTTGTATGCTATCAGGACGGGCTAAAAGTAAGCGCAACATCGAAACACGACGCAGGAAATGGCACAGGATCCCGAAAAGGCTTCGCATGACGAGTCCAACACTCGTGTCGTCCGACCGCCACCGTCGTCATCATCATCATCATCATCATCATCGTCATCATCGTCATCATCGTCATTTCCGTCCTCGACCAGCACCTTGACTGGTACCAGCGCCGGCATCGAGGGACCGCATCTCGAGCCCATCAGAACAGTCGCCTCCCACTGCCTCACGTTCAATGCCGAAACCGACGCCAAGCGCATGGCTCGTGAGTCCGTTGTCTACATCCGCACAGGCACAAGCATCGGCAGCATCACATCGCGACAACCCGAGTTCGAGGTGGACTTTTCGGGCAACGACCCGGAGAATCCCTTAAACTGGGCGCTGTGGTACCGATGCTGGGTCATCTTTTGCGTCTCCTTCGCGACATGGGCTGTCATATTGTATAGCACGAGCTATACGTCGTCGATTTCTGGTCTCATGGCGGAGTTTGGCGCGTCCAAGACGCTTGTCACGCTAGGCATGACGACGTATCTACTGGGTCTGGCGGCCGGGAGCTTGGTGGTTGCGCCGCTGAGTGAGCTTTATGGTCGTCAGAAGGTGTATATGGTGTGTTTGCTGTTGTGGGCAGTCCTCATTGTGCCTTGCGGACTTGCAAAGTCCCTGACGATGATCATCGTTGTTCGATTCATCGGGTTGGTGTAGCTGTGCTTTTGTTCCCATTGCAAATTTCCGTGTTTTATCACCTTCTTGTATTGTCGTGTATCTGTCACATTCTCCCCTTCTCCCAAAGCTTGCTTTCCTACCCTTGCTCTCACCAAGACGCTAACAACATAACAATATAACAATACAACAGCGCATTTTTCGGCGCCGTCATGATCTCCAATGCGCCTGGAACCGTCGTCGACGTCTCCAACCCAGACTATCTCGCCAGGAGCCTGTCCCTCTTCGCCGTGGCCCCTCTCAACGGACCCGTCACGGGCCCCATCATCGGCGGCTTCGTCTTCCAGTATCTCGGCTGGCGGTGGACCAATTGGATCGTTCTCATCATAGCCGGGCTCGCCATGGCTCTCATGCTGACCGTCCGGGAGACGTATGCGCCCAAGATTCTACAGTGCAAGGCAGCGCGGAAGAGGAAGCAGATGGATGATGCCCGGTACTGGTGTCGTTATGACCAGAAGGTGTCTACGGTGCGCTTGCTCAAGGTGAATCTTAGCCGGCCGTTTGTGCTCTTCGTAACGGAGCCTATCTTGTGGTTTATGAACTTCTGGTAAGATTCTGTCTGTCTGTTTGGTGGTCCAATCATACATATATGTACATGCACGCACGCCTGTGCATGTCATGTATGTGAGTGGAAGCCACGAGTGAGTAATTTCGGCACTTGCCATTGACTTATCCCCTCTCTAGGATATCCGTCGTCTATGGTATACTCTACCTCTGCTTCATAGCATACCCCGTCGTCTTTTCCCAACACCGTGGCTGGGCCCCCGGCGCCTCTAGCCTCTCCTTCATCGGCATCGGCATCGGCACTCTCACGGCCATCGTAGCCGAGCCACTCTTCCGGCGCATCATCCACGCGCAGCCTATGGATCCCACCACAGGCAAGCCGTATCCCGAGGCGCAGGCTTCCATCATGGCCATCGGCGCCATCTCCACCGCCTTCGGCCAGCTGGGCTTCGCGTGGACTTGTCTCCCATCAACGATCCACTGGGCCGTGCCCATCGCGTTTGGCATCCCCTTTGGCTGCGGCAACACCATCAGCTTCATCTACGGGTCCAATTACCTCGCCGGAGCGTATGGCATCTACGCCGCGAGTGCCCTCGCCGGCAACGCCGTCATCCGGAGCATCTTTGGTGGTACGCTGCCGCTTGCGGGGACTAAGATGTATTCTGCGTTTTCGCCGCAGTGGGCGGGCACGGTGCTCGGTCTGCTCGAGGTGGCTCTCATTCCGATTCCGTTTGTGTTCTGGCGGTATGGAGGCCGCATTCGCGCTAGGAGCAAGACTATTCGGCAGCTTCGGGAGTATCAGGAGCATCTCGATGCGAAGAGGGCCGATGGGCAGGCCAGGACGGAGAGGAGAGCGCGGCGGGCTCGTGCTGCTGCGATAGAGACCGACGCGGTTGATGTGGGAAAGTTTGGTGGAGAAAAGTCATGAGGTTTGCATGGGTATCAGGTGCACATCAGATGTCGTTTCGTTCAAGTGTTTTTTGGGAACAGGGTCGTTCAGTGGCTTTTATTTGGTCCGATGGCCGGCCACGGCAAATATGTGAGTACATGGGAAGGTCATGTGTGAGTGCAATGGAAAGTGTGAATGAATAGAATAGAGGGTTTTGCATGAATGGAATGGAAGGTTGTGTATAAATAAATTATAAGATGATCTAGACTTGAACTGCGCGTCCCAATAATTTTTGCAAAAAGAGTAGGCGTGGTTTACTGCGTGACCAGTGTACCACTTTCTTTTATGTACATACCAAGAACCCCCCCCCCCCCCCCATACATTACCTGCTTTGCGGTCTTCAGTACAGTGTGCATACGTGCGTCAACGCGACGCGAAACACCTATTCTACATAAGTACAGACCTCTATTGCCTATTCATGCGAATCGCATCACCAATCAGCAATGGAAACACAGAGTACATAGACGAAATGTATGCAAACCACATACTCGTGAGCGAAACTTAAAAAGGACACCCATAGATATAATGGGTGTCCTTTTAAGGTTTCGCCCACGAGTAAGAAGTACCTAGGAAAAAGTTGACATCGTATGTACGCGCAGAAGGCAAAAGTTGAGAAGCAAAGAAATGCGAAAAAAAAGTTACTGTCGGTTTTGTATAGGAAAAGCCCGATGCGGGGGTCGAACCCGCAACCTTGAGATTTGGAGAACTCATGATAAGAGTCTCACGCTCTACCGATTGAGCTAACCGGGCACCGAATCATCGATGCGTTGTTAAACACCTTCTCACTATTAGCTTTTATATCTTGTTGCCCAGTCCTAGGGTTGTCTTCCTCGGATCCTCGGAATTTGGAATCCTTCGATGCACGACGATTTGCATCACAGACATCATCATGGAGGGCGATAGTGGAGGGGCAGTTTTCTCCTGAGACTGAAATGCGCGCGTGAGAGCATGAGATGGACGTTGCGTTGGTGCCGAAATGGGAGCAGAAACCTTCATGAACTTGATGGACTGTCAATTGCTGAAAGTTGGCCGAGGCATTGTCCATCATCAGGGGAATAACCTTTCCTTTTGCTGGCGTATTTTCGTTCGATAGAAAGTAGAACATACTTTGAGCTCATGAGTGAGCGGCCACTTCTTGGTCGCTTCATGTCGATCATTCTAAGCTAACTGGGGCATCTACCTCTTATCCTGAATAGTGCGCTTGCGCCTTCCCACAACTAAGAATTTCACAAGGAGCGTCGATGACAAGTCAAAGTAATGTACAGAGTACATATGTACATACTTGATCAAAATGCTGGCCGTACCAAACCTGCATATACATAGTCCCCTAGTTAGACTCACATATGCGGCTCAGAAGTCGTGTTTACTTACATATTCCCCGCTTCGGTTACATATGTATGCAGGGGCCGAGCTGCAAGTTGATGCCAGTCCCTGAGTCCCATGTGTTCAAAGGTCAAGTGGTGTCTCCCAAGACAAGTTTTTGCATAATTTTGCCATTTGCAGAGTAATAAACAACTATATAACTTCAACTTTTCGCATCGTCTTTTTTTTATGCACTTCCGTTCACTTCCTTTCCCTTCCTCTCCCCTCCCTCCTCTCTGCCCCGCGTTCCATCTTCACCGTCCCGTGATGCGATTAGGTAAAAACTCACCCTATCCCCCGTCTGCGTGTTGGCGAGTCAACCCAAAATGAATACACAGCCTCTCGAAAATCATCAAAGGGCAAACGCCCAGACACCTAGACACCCAGCGAGAGATTTATCCTCGGGTCCGCAGGCGTCCACAGGCAGTCAGTGAAAGCCAGCCGCAAGCGAAAACGCTCCGCATTTTTATTCCAAAAGGGGTCCTTCCTAACAACCGCCCGCAGCACAAACCTTGTACGCGCACGCGGATATCCAGCGTGAAACGGGTCCTATCCATTAAAGGCTTCCATATCATGCAGACGGGTTCGCTTCCCAGTCGCCCATAAATCATCTCCCTCTTCCACAACCAAATCCTCTTGTTTATTTCCCTCGTCTTGTCGGCTGATTATAATGGCATCACCTGGCCCGCCGGGTAGATTCGCAACTCTCGTGTCCAATGCATACGACGCTACCGACAAGCAGGAGTTCCTGATTTCATAACAGAAACAGAAATCTAGTTGTCCTTTTCCAACGTCGCGAGCTCCCTCAGCACGGCATTCTTAGTGCTCATCTTCTTGATCTGTGTGTCCTCGAGCTTTTCGCCACCAGCGAGTCGCATCTCCAGATCCTCAATGGCGCGAATCTTTTTCTGAAGACTGCGGACCTTCTTGGCGTTGGCGATCTGGGCGGCGGCCAAAGCGGCGACCTGGGCGGCATCCACGACAGGAGGAGGAACAGCTACAATGGTCGGCTGAACAGCACCATTACTCTGGTTGGCACTTCCGTTAGAGCGTTGACCATGTTGAGTGCTGCTGCGGCTGCGGCTGCCTGTGTTGTGTTGTGATCTGCTCCGATGATCACGGCCATTGCCATTAGCAGGGCCTCGTCTTTCAGGGCTTCGTCCGGTGGTGCCATTTCCGTTGCCGCTGCTGTTATCGTACGGGGTAAGGTTCGCACCTCCATTGGGCTCGGCCTCGAGACGAGCATCCTGGTTGTTGTTCTTCTTTCCTCGCTTCTTCTTGGTCTTCTTGTTGCCATCTTCTCCGACCGGTTCGGCCCCAGGCACGCTTCTGGGTCCGGTAGACGGCTCAGCTGGCTCGGCACCAGGCACGCCGCGGCGGGGACGGCCAAAGCCATTGGGCCCGACATTCTGTGTACCGTTGCTCACCACATGAGCAGCACCACCTTCGTCCTCGCGCTTGAAGTGGAGAGGCGTGGCGAGACCACGAGCCCCAGGCGGGCGATAGGCCCCGGCGGGTTTGCTCGGTGTCTTCACCGTGCCCAGGTACGTCGTGGCCGAAGCATGAGGCGTGGGCACAGGATTGAGCGGATCGCCGCCGGCCACGTTCTCAGGGGCCGCAGGACGCCACACAACGTTGTACAACTCCACCATGTCTTCATTGTACATGATGCTACCGCCAATGTGCCACAGTTTCACTCCGTTGTCGACGCGAAGACGAGGGGATGTTGTCGCCGTCAAGAGGTATCTACTGTCAGGGCTCCACTCGCACACACTGGGATTGCCGCTTTCAATGGTGCAAACCTTGCGATAGTCCTTCTCGAGGTCGAAAATGTCAATCTGGCCGGCCAAGTTGCCAAAGCCAGCAACGAGAACAAAGCGGGCGCTGGGCGCGAACGTGATGGTATTGCGTGGCCCAAGAGGGAACGAGTGCTTCGCGACAGCCCGATCATTGAAGATTGTGGCCTTGGCTGGCATGTAGCCATACACCACTCCGAACTCTCGCGAGTTGGGCGACCACGATACGTCGTGAATGGGGCCCTCCTTGTCAAGAGTCACGCGCGCATCGAATGTCCCATTGGTGCTGAGAAGATACAGTGTAGTCTCACCGTAGTAGCTTTTCCCAGATCTGTCTACGTCCGTCTGCGCAAGGACAAGCAGGGAAGACCCGCGCTTGTTCCACTTGAATTGAACCTTGTCACCCTTGAAAAAGGTCTTTTGCGAAATAGGATTCTGGAACAAGGGGACGTTGAACACCTTGACAGCTGCTGGTTGACCCTGTAATCCGAAGAAGGTTCCTGTTAGTGGACAGTAGATCGTAACTCATCTCAAATTTGTGTGTTGCGTGGTGATGCACAGGGTCCAAAAGAGATTGCATTCCAAGAAAAAGGAACGGTGTTGATCTGGCTTACCTTTTTCTCTGGAATGAACACAGCCACAGCATGATTCTGGCTTCCAGGCGCCAGTGCAAAGCTGGTCGCGCCCTCGACCCTCAACTTGTTCCAGACAGTAACAAGGTCGTGGCTCTCAAAGAATTGAACCTCGTTGGTGACCAGTCGTGCGCAGTACTTCTCGTCAGCAGTGTATTGAAGGTTCCAGCCACCCTGTTGCTTTTGTACATATCGACCGATGGGCTGCTTGTCGCCGCCAGCGACGCCCTCTTCCACGGTGCGCCAGACTTTGAGGTTTTTGGTGGCATCCCCGGCCTCATCCTTTCCAGGCCGTTCCCAGGTGATGACAAAGGTGCCACACGGCGAGAAACCGAGCTCGTAGACATTGACGAGGGGTAGCACCAGCACGACGCTGCCGGCAGAAGTGTCGACAACGGTGACGAATTCGGGAGTCGCCCAGCCGAAAAAGCGGCCACAGGGCGAGTAAGCGCTGCAGCGTAAGTTTCCCTCGGGTTTCGCAAAACCAGCGAGGGGTTGGTAGACCGGGGCGGCATCAAAGATGCCAATGGTCTTCTGCGTTCGATACGCAAACTGCAAAGGAGACGCCATGGCTAGTCAAAGTCACAGGGTCTCGAATCTTTTTGGATTTTGCAGTCGACCTGGGATGCCTGTGAACTGAGTATACTATCGTTGTATGCTCGTGCAAATGCAAAGGTCTTGCTGTTGTGGCCTGATGATCTTTCTTGTCGGGTTTCCGCGTTTATGTATCGTGGCGATGGGAAAGCGGCTGAGTTGTAGTTACTCGCGTGTGCGGCAATTCACTTCTCGAACAGACCTAAAAAGAACAATGAGTTGACGACCTCACTGGTTTTTTGTCGCTTCTTTGTTCCGGTTCGCATGTAGAGCGGGGCAGGCACGACGTCGACAGCAACCAGAACCAGAAATGAGCTTCAGGTCCGGAGGCAGCGAAACGGAGGATGCAAGGGCCAATTCAAAGCAGACTTGCTCTGGATGATCTTTGCAGGTCCTGATGAAGGGGCGACGGCAACAACAGCAATGAGCCGGTCGAGGGGCGGTTTCTTCTGAAACAGAGAGCGACCGTGTGAAAATGGCGACCGTGTCGATGGCCAGACAGGCAGATGCAACACGAAGGTGAAGAAGAGGAATGCGACGAACAGACGTACAGATGAACAGGGAGACGAGAGTACAGACAGAAGTGGCAAACACCCAGGAAGGCGGAAATCGGCGGCGTCGGCGGCGATGCCGTTGTGCTGTCGGGCTGGGGATGGAGGGAAGAAGGAGTGCAAAGCGAGAGAAGCACAAAGGGCGGGCAGATGCTTTTCACGTCGACGCTTGGCTCGTGTTTTTTCTTTGCACCAAGGAGCCGCCGTCCGCTGTCCACCCCCCTGTCGGCTTGTCAGCGGTCCTAGTGACCCCGCGGGCGCTGAGGGGCCCTGTGAGGGGCCCTGTGAGGGGCCCTGTGAGGGGCACTGCCACACAAGTATGTACAGGCTAACAGCCTCTCGGGAGTCGGGAGTCGGGAGTCCAACACGCTATGACTTCATTCAGTCGTAGCGAGGCCACTGTATGTCGGCCGCGCCGCAGGGTTCTGTACATATCACAACTTGAATGCAATTGAGTCGCTACATGTCATGTAGACAACATTTAGATCAAGGCATTTTTTCATTGAGACATGTGCGCATTCATTACGCAGCAAGAAATCCCTTCCGTTCACTACCACCAATCCTCGTCCCGTCTTCTTCAGATTCACAGCATCAGCGACCCTTGAACTTTTCCTTCCAGCCGCCCCTCTCAAAGAGCCACAACGCCTCAGTCGCATAGGCTCTGCTGCCCCGATGGCCGCCCTCCCCCGCCGCCGCCTCCATCAAGCTCTCCAGGACTTTGCCTTTCTTGATAGCAACCCAAATACCCGTGGCAATGGCATCATCTTCTGTTTTCCCCCATTCGCCTCTTCCCAGACGGTACAGGATTCTCCCCAGTGTCTGATAAGCTATGCATCTTTGGGCAGGCACAGCACTTCTCGCAAGACGCGACAGCTCTGCTATCGTGTATCCGGCTGCTTCCGGTGCCTCCCCGTGGTGATGCAGACCCTTCGTGGAAGGGATGGAGCGGCTGACTCTGGGTGAGAGGAACCGGCCGCGGAAATCGAAGCGGAGAGCTGAGACTGCGATCTCGGGGTGGGGGTAGTATGATGAGTCCTTGTCCGCGACGCTGTCCTGCGTTGGTATTGGTGCCATCCATGCAAGTTTGCTGGGGTCGGCAGGTAAGTTGGGAAAGTATTTTTCGTGCAAGGTTACCAAGAAGTTTGGATCTGATGGGTCGAGATCGGGAAGGTTCGGCGGCGCTGGAAAATGTGTCGGCTTGGGCGGGTGGGCGATGGGAAATAGGTCTGGGGGGATTTGAGGGGGGGCCTCATCCTCATCATAATTTTCTGCCATCTTCTTTGGGGGCTTTGGAGGGCCATCTTTTCTGTCTGAGCTCGGATCGGATCTCGGCGCGGATGGCGTCTCTGGTTCTGTGCCAGGAGCTGGCTCGGTATTGGGTATGTTGATCTGGGGAGGCGAGCTTTTTTGCTGCTCTGCAAGCTCTGGTGCAGCATCGTTTGAAGTGGGAGTATCGAATGGAGAAGGAGACGAGAGGCTTTCGTTAATGTTGGCGCGCTGGAGAAGTCGCTGAATGAGAGTGGGATTCAAGCCGTTCATGATATCATCCTGGGCTTGGGCGATTTCTTCGGGACTCATGGAAGCCAGTTTCCGTTTGTTCTCCTCATCGATACGGCTTCTCTCCACTCCCTCCAGTGTTCTATCTTGCCCATTTTTTTGGCTTGACACGCCGTTGTGACTAGCCGCGTGTACATTCGCATTACTTGGAGCACTGCCGGCGCGTTGTTGCTTGAACGCGGAGCCCTGCCAGCGCCTCCTGTGTTGTGGAAAACCTGTGGACGAGGGGGGCGCCACAGGGACTTCGACCGGTCTGTTCTCGCGCGACTCTCTCTCTACGATATCGCCTATCAGGAGAGTCGTGTCCATCGTTTGTATGGCGCTGGAGGTATTGTTCCAGAACTCGAGAGTGGGGGATCGGAGAAGGTGAGGTTGATAGGAATCCAGAGTCCAGCGAAAAGAAGATGTGTGGGGCGACTTGCGTCCTGCTCGCATTCGCAGGTCACCCCATGCACGTGAGCGGCTCGGCTTCGGCGATCAGATCATGCACCGGGAACGACGCCATGAATACGGAGTACATTAGGTACCTAGGTAGGTATATGTATGTACACCTAACTTTAAGCAAGCGCGAATCCGGCTTTGAATTTCTGCAATTCGATTGGCTGGACACGGGGCCCTTCATTGTGGTGGCTGCTTAACTCGACAGGCCTCAGCTGTCTTTCGTCGCTTGACAACATTTGCGCAGTCTTTAGTTGCCTCCGCTGATTTAAGACTCGAAGAACAGTCACCTTACTCTGTACGGTTTAACCAGAAACCAGAAAGGACTCTCAATGAAGAGAGGCGTGCGTCCTTGGCCTGTGGCGGGCCACGAACACACTAACGCCGATCTGCGGAGTTTTCGATGGCGGCATCGGCAAATTGTCCAGATGTTTCGTCACACAGAACAGAACGCCTGAACCAAAGATGTCTTTCGCCACTTTGAACACTGCTATGTAACACAGAAAGATTTGGTTCTTTCACGGTGAATCCCTCTCCAATCGCAGTGTGAGGCACAACGAACCATGTTGTTGTTGTTGTTGAGTATTTTACGCCCCTGCGTCCCGGTTTTGGGCATAATAGGGCGTGCAGGGCTAATCCCGGGTTCTTCTAAATACAAGCCAGTTT
>SRPP01000405.1:0-23025 GCA_018360055.1 Claviceps monticola
AAGGCCAAAATTAGGTTGGAAGGTGCCATTCATTTTTCTGTGTCAAACTGTGATGAAAAGGCGCTTGTTGTCTGATGTTTATTGATAAGCGATGATGTTTTGCCCAAGTTTGATCACCTTGACATCGTGCTGCCTCCCTTAATAAATACTTTGTAGTTCGTGTAACCTCAGTTATGCATCTGCCGAGTCTCATTGCGTATATGCATAGGTACAATGTACCCAAAGCCAGTTCGAGAGTAAGATAGTAAGATTTGTACCTCCTCTGTCTTCTCTCAAGTGGAATTGCGAACTCGATCTTAAAGCTACCTACAATTGTCTCCAACATCAAATCAACATGATCTCGTCTTCTTTCTCATCATTGCGGCCTTTTCGCACGTCATCGATCTGGCAGCTTATTCGGGAGCCGACGACATGAGAGCAACAACATAGCCGCGGCACTGTCGTCAGCACTGATCTCCCGCATCATGCATGGCAACGCAGAAGTACCGCGAAATCCAGTCTTCGTTTTTCAAGAATCTTAAGCCGTCAGCCGTTGCGAAGCCGCGAAAAGCAGATACAGCACTATCGCGGCCATACTCAGCGCAGGTGTGAGCTCTCCAACAGCTTCAGTACGCCTCGCAAACACCTTGGCCTCCCGGCAGGCTCGTCAAATATCGGCGGGCATAAGTAATCTGCTTCTTTGCAAGGTTTAATTGACCTATCGCGACATATCTGAAGCTATCACCAGCCTCCAGTGAAATGAGAAGTCAGAACGCCCGAAACACCCCTTTTCGCACCAAATATCACGTTTACATAGCCACTGACAATGTGATGAAACATGGAGTACGTATATGTAGTTTCACAGCCACAATGCGTCTATACGTATGCTCGGCCGAGAGACTCAAATTAGTCTGCCTCGTCTGCTTCCGTCCGCAGATGAATCATGATGATCCCGACGCCCTAAGTCACAGCCTCAAGGGCATCTCCAGTTGACGTGGTGATGCCAAAAATGAACCTTATAATCTGAAGGAGTATCTAACACGACTTCGTCTTGACGCACGAGACGGCCACTTGGACAGCTGAATGCATGAAAAAGGATGTCGAGACTTGACGGCCATCGACAGCGCTCTCGGGGGTCGTGCATTGAGACTTATAGCCTGTGTGGCGTAGCCGACTGACGGGAAAAGCCTGCAAGTGCAGAACGTTCAAAATGTACAGGCTCTCCTTATGGGAGACAGGAACAACAGTCGAGCGGCCAGGGTCATTCTCGTAGTAGGCCGGGCCAGTGTACCCATCAAGTCGAGCCATCGGTAGTGCCGGCGGCGACTGTAAGTTGTGAGGGTTGAGGTGGACAGACCAGTCCAACGTTCGCGTACTCATCGGCCTAAGCCTGAAGATCACTGAAGTGCCTGGCGTCAACCACTAATACCGCCCTACTCTGATACAGACCTCCTCTTTCCATCAAAAGGGCAATTCGTCGGTTCAGTCAGCGCGCCGAAGGAAGCGTTTGCATGTTCGTCATCAATTGAGGCACATTTCCTTTGGTAGAGAGCCGAGGCTGCGACACTGAGCGGGCGAGGCGATAACCATGTCCTCGTCACGAAGAACATACGCTGACTTGTTAACAGACCATTCTCGCTCCGCGATGAAGGTCTTTGTGGCACATAGAACGGCGAGTCACAATTCTTGTTCAACGTCCCCTCCTCCTGAACTAGATCTAAACCCTGAGAGGAAGATCTCTCAATATATCGCGCGAAACCGAGGAAGTACTGTCAAGTACATGCTGAAATGGAAGGACAACCAATGAAAAAAAAAACACGATTAAAACAGGTTTGAAGCGTCACGCCTGACGTGACCGATATCTCATCCTCACACCCAAAGCCTTCTCCAGCCGCCTCCTCCTGACTTCTACTTGACCCCCAAGAGGTTAGGTACCTACGTGTGACGGCAGCACATACGTACGTTATTTAGGGGCCACCTACGACGATGCTGATGCTGATTTGCACACGTGCGGTATCATTTTTGTCCCTGACGGACGACGGACAAATCAGCTCCCATCACCAGACGCGACAAAGAAACACGAGATGTCACTCTCGAGACTCGAATTTGGAGTCCAAGACTCCATCTCGGCAAAGCCTCCTTGTTAGAGTTGGCGCAAACGCGGCAAACTCGGCCGCCATCTGCTTTCTCATCGCCTAGAATCTCTCCGCGATGAAATCATCTATGCGCCGATGCGGTTGCTCAATGCTTATAAGATAATTAAAGAGCGCCGCCATCGAAGGCGGGTAGGCTCGCCACCACAGGCCAACATCTGCTTGAGCTTGCGGTAAGCTCTTTTTTTCTGCCCATGGCTTCTAGCGTCAGTTTTCCAACGGAGCTGGATGAAATTTGACTGACTGAAGATCAGACGATCTGTTGTGTACAGTGTTGTTGATGGATTCTGATAATGTCTATTCTAGGCTTGGTCGGCTGTCCTTGTCCCCTGAATCTGCCATCGCAATGACGGCGCTCAGGGCTCTTATAAGTCAAATAGTCACATGGATCTGATGTTGGAGAAATTGAAGGCGATGGGCGAGCAATGGCGCCTGATTTTACGGCGTTGCGCCAACTCTTCCAACAAGACTTTGCGGACACGGCACATATGGTTTCAAAGATCCGAGACTCGTGAATGACACCTCGCGTTTGTTTTTTAAGTCTGGTGGTGAGAGCTACATACTCCGTCTCGTAGGAACCTTGAATAATACCGCACGTTCGCGAAACACAATCGTCGTCGTCGTGCCTTGGGACTGTGGAAGACCTTGACGCGATGCCCGGTGAGTTTTCTGGGTTCACCGCAGTGACAGGCCGTGACTTGACAACAGCACGGCGATCTAGGTGCCATTTTGACTGAGCCCGGTGAGACCGTGGAATGCCCACTAGAAGTCAGAAGAAAGCAGTCTGTAATCCGTCTCATGTGAACTGCTTGCATGTAACACGTTGCTTTTCGAATTGGAATATCTCAATGCCTTCCCTAGTTTTGTACTTGCAGAATCCATCGGAGTTGCTCCGTCATGCCCACCAGACAGTCGACCTCACATATGATTTGAGACGTGAATAAACGCCTCGCCAACGCTGCTGCTCCCGAACTGACCCGCCTCTTTTCGCCAATTTTGCGTACGTATATATCCCATTGTACTCACAGGCACCGACTTGCGTCGTGCCTCATCAACGATTCCCATCTCCAAGGTTTCATTCACAACTCCTTTCCAGTTTACATGTCTCCCTCCAACTGCACTTGCGAATCTTGCGATCCATCCTTGCTGTCCACAAATTCGCGATTTGCGGGCGTTGTGGTCCCTCTCGACAGCGACATACTATACGGGGCCTATATTGACGCATTTTGTTGTCAGTCTCTTACTTATCTTCACAATAGAAGATATATAGAAGATGTAAAGACATGCTTCAGGGGGGTAAAAACGTACGAGGACCTCCTTCGCGTTACAGATTCTCCAAGTCAGCTTCCGCACATTCCCGTCGGCGAGCACTACCGCTGGCGCAAACTCAATGCCAAACATTTCGCGAATAGCATACACAATCCTCTTGGCGTACTTTCCGTCACGCTCCACGTGGCTGCCGAATGGTTCTTCCACATGACTTGGAGCAATGTCGGGGTCTCTGTCGAGACAATTTTGTATCACGGGCAAGACGGCAGATTCGACAGCCTGGGCGTACATGCCTTTGGCGTCAAGGGTGACTACCTCTTCAGCGAACTGTGCGATGCGAATCTCAAATGGCTCCGAGATGGTCATGGTATTGTACTTGCCGTTGTGGTGGTAGCGGAATTCAAATACGCCCTGTGTCCACCATAGTTTGTCGCCTTCGAACAGCACCTCGCCCTCAACCAGGTCGGGCTCAGATGCATCACTCTTGGGGCAGGCGTGTTCCGAGACAATAATGCTGCTGTCAGCTGTCATGGCGTCATAGCTGCCCTCGTTGGTGGGAGCCCAGCGTCCGAGGGATGGCACCTCGGTATTTTCACGGGAGCGATTATCTGTCACCATGTACAGACCAATCCAATCCTGTTTGCTGTGGTTCGCAGGTGCTCTCCATCGGACTCTGAGAGGGGCTCCGTATTCGTAAGCCATTGTTTTCACCGGCTTCGGGAAGCGCCCGATGAAGCCTTCCTTGCCCGTAGCATGGTCATGGACTGACGATTGTTGAGACTGAGCTCCTTCAACGGAGAGCGAGTACTGTGTCGGGTACAGGCCAGCAATATCAGAAGAGGTTTTGGTCAAAGCACGGCGGGCCGGTGCTATGTTGAAAAGTGCAGACGTGTCGCGCACCATGGTCTTGACACCAGAAGCTAGCTTTGGACGCGCCGTGTCGATAAAGTCTCCCACGAACTGAGTGGTGTCGTCCATGACCTTGTCTACGCTCTCTTGCCAGTTCCTGATGGGAGGCGGCAGCGATCGCTTGATGAACTTTGTGAGGCCCGCCTCACGGCGCATGCTTCTGCCGTAAATCTTCTGCATGTGCGGTGTTTCGATGTACGAAATGTAGACGAGGGTGAGAAGCTGCGACACGATGGCCATGATGAAGATGGCTCTGCTCCAAGTGATGAGAGCAGCCCCCCAGACGCCTGCTATTCCAAACATTCGGTCTGGATTGTTGAGGAATCGATAGATGGACGTGTACGTGAGCTTGGCCTCTTGATCCAAGAAAAAGTCACCGCAGAACCAGCCGAATTCACCGAGGGAATCATACACACTCACGGCAGTCCAGATTTGTAAGGCAATCAGGCCCACGCCAAGAACATGCTTTAATAGCACCAAGCCGTATCCCCAGTCTGCGGGAAGGGAATACATCTTGTAGCACGCTGCGACCAAGGAGGCGTTGCACATGATCATACTGATGTGTTGCATGCCCTTCCACTGTCGCCAAGCTTCTCCGACGCTCTCGCCATATTTGAGAAAGTGGCGAGTCCACATCTTGGTCTTGGACTGTTGGTCAAGAATGATGCCGAGCCCGAGATGGTACCAGACACACCAAAGCAGCGCATGGGCTACGAAGAAGGCTTGCCAAGTAGGCGTTGCTGGCGTCGCCAGAGTAAGAATGGCTACGTACAACGGCAAAAGCACAGCCATGGAGTCTGGTACTCGGAAAAGGTCCATATTACTGAATCCAACCATGTTGTGCACGGGTACCGGTGCTTCTTGCAGAGCTTTGGGCGAAATAGTAGCCGGGCGGTCGATGGAGCCATGTTCGAAGGACACAACGGTGCTCAAGGCAGAATCAAATTGGGTCCGGGATGACGGCTCCCTCTTCCGTGGTGGAGGAGGGTTGTAGGTCTTTTCGATGTGAGGATTCTCCACTGTCACGAGAAAGACGAATTGAGCGGCATGGGCGACTATGGAGATAAAGAGAACCTCGTAGCTGGCGGCCATCATGGAGATGCCGTAGTAACCGGCATATCCGATCGAGTACATCGGATGGGGCGCCATCTCAAACACGCCATCAAAGGTCAAATCTTGATCGATGAGATAGAAAAAGTCACCCCAGTACCACGCAAAGTCCTTGACGACTCTGTGAGCGTCCAGCTTAACCCAAAGGTTGAACCCGACAAGTGCCAATCCCACCGCCCAGCGAGATACACCAGCAAAAATGTTCTCTCCTTGCGGAGTGTGAGCACACACCACGGCAAAGAGACAATACGACACGAAATCACACATCAATATTAGGTCCACGACCCGTCGAAATACCAGCCACGTGTTGTATTCGAGAGGTGCTTTTTCAAACTCATAATCCTCTGGTATTTTGGCTTCGAGTTCTCGTTTGAGGAGGTTATAAAGCCAAGGTCGAGGGTTGTGTCCCTCTTTTGGGTCCTCGAACAACTTCGATCGCTTAGCCCAGGTAATGAGGCGTCGGTGGTGGGATTGGACATGAAGTAGTACACCAATGCCAATGTTGTAGCAGCCTCTCCAAAACAGGAAAGTAAGCGCGAAAATCGGGCGCTTCCATCCAGATGGTAACGTGTAAGCAGCGGCAATCATGCAAGCTAGTATAGCAAGCACAATGGCATCAGATAGGTTCTTGGGCTGCCGAGGATCCAGTAGTTGAGAGACCATGTCATGGGTAGTAGGCACAACAAAGACTATCGGGAAACACCTGTTGTTAGTCTGATTGGCAGTTGTGTATGTCCGGAAAACGCTTCATTCTTTGTATTTTCTTCACGTCTTGCTTGTTCGCTTACCTGTGCCATCGGGAGTGCGCCCATACGTCTTAGCTGGAGCCTTGGTCGCGAATTCATCAAAGTCGTTTCCGGCGATCAGACCTTCCCCCGAATCAGTGTGCTGCTTGTCGGTCATTGACGACGCTTTGCACTGCCTTTGGCGAAGCTCTGAGGTCTTCGCCTCATCGAGGCCGCTACTTTTTCCCATGATGCGCTGTGGGAACTGGAACACGAGGGTATCATCAAGTACAAGTATGGAAAACAGAGAATGAACAGAGGCAAAAGAGGAAACATGAAGCTGCGAGCAAGCAACACGAGAGTCCCAGCGAGGAGGGAGCAAGACGGGAGGAGTGGATTGATCAAAGTTGTGGGCTTTCCAGTCATTGCGCCAGCTTTCCATAACAGGGGCTCATGTTGCCGTTCCCTCTTTGGGCGTTAGCGCGAAACGGTTTGTGAAGGAACTGGGGAAGCTGGTCGCGTGCGACTGAGTAGGTACCGTATCGGTAGGTACATGATAACATGATACCACCCTCCATGATGCTTATCACAAGTTCGTCTTATTATTATCAGGCTTGGAGGTGCCTCAGCGGACAAGATGGGATGAGTCTGACGGTGTGGTATTGTACATATGTACTACATACCTACCTGCTGTGCCACATGTCGGCACTCTAGCGAACGAATCATTCATAATCGGGCACGGCAAGAGAGCGGCACAAGTGAGCGACTTACAAGAGAGCACTGCAAGCATATTCAATCCTGGCTGCCATCTGGCAATACTGAATCCTGCATACATACCGACAATTAGCCTCTCCAGCCATATCTACTCCAGGCAACGTCAAATCCATCGTTCTACCGTTGCAAGCCTCCGCAAAGAAGCAAAGAGAATAGACACAAGCAGTAAGTGACTGACTACCGTACCTACAGAGGACATGGCAAAAGAAATAATCAAAAGTATCGTACATACTCCGTACATATAAAAGATTTCATGTACTGAAACTCTGGACCGAGGCTTTCCTCCATTCCAGGGCGTGCAATATGTATCGTCATGGGGCTCCACACATCCCTGCTGAGTTGCAAATCCACAATCACAAGCCAAAAGGCCAACGCGACAAGTTACCTCCCATATCCAGCATCATTTTCCCAACAAAAAAACAGCCCTGTCTCGGTGTGTGGACTCTTTTTGACTCTTGTAAGAACAATGAACGTTGCTTTTGTATGTAGGAACATATTTTCTTCCCTCGAGGTCCCGCCCTCGTCTGTTCAGTAAACGTTGAACTCGTCAGTTCTAATGCCTACTCCGTAGTTGTGAAGTCGCATGGGAGTCGTAGCCAATCCCATTGCCATGTTGGATACGTACATACCGGCATGCAGCTCTAACTAATGCACAGGCGATCATCAGGAGCGACGCTTATTAGTGGCAGACTCTCGGGATCGTGGCTAATGGATTCATATGAGGACACACCAATAACTAGAGGACAAGTGGCCAATGAAGTGTTCGTCGAAGAAGATTCAGTGTCCCGGGTCTCCTTGGCACTTCAGATGGTATCATCCGTTCTCCTCTCGATGCATACGAATACCTACTGGCGGGTGAGCTCACGCATTAGGGCGACCATATCTACTGTGCAAGACTTTATGCGCAAGGCAAAGAACACACAAATGCATTCCTCATTCGATCGTGAACCTGCCCGCACAGTACTCCGCACGCCGTTGTTGTGTCGCCGCAATTTCCACTCGCTTCATGGCTGGCTCTTCTGTTCAGACTTTGGCCGCGAGCAACTCCATTTCGCGGCTTGTTATACTAAAAAGTTACGGGCAACAAGCTATACGGATTGTTCAAACTTTCCGGACAAGCATCACCCCTCTAGAGTCTAAATGCTTAAAAGGGGTCATACAAACACAATAAAATGGCATTGATTTGCACCATGAGGCGGGAGCAACATTTGCAAGCCACGTATGCATTCTGAATCAGCTTCATTGGTCTCCTCGGAAGGACTGTCATGTTCTGAGAATTCGAAACAAAGGATCCATGACGTAAATGAACATGGAAACATACCAACGTGGATGAACATGGAAACACACTAACGCCAGTCTCACCCTGTAGGCTGTGAACAGCATCAAAAGCGTCCTATTGAGACTTCTTGTCAAGACCGACACGCAGGATTTAATGATTCAAACCGTAGCCGTGCAGCTAATTGCAAGGCTTTCAACGCGTCGCTTCCATCAGCAAACCCAATAGAGGCAAACCCCTTGGCCACGCCCGTCACCCTGTTCCACAATCACGAGGAACCTTCTGGTGATGGGTGAAGGCGTGATGTTTTGCAGACAGGAGACGCGAGTTCTTCTCACTCATGATATCTTCGGACACTCTACTTTAAACGAGATGTTCTTGAAAGTCACTCTATCTTTTCTTCGCCCCTCCCTTCCAGCCGTTCTGTCACATCTCGACGATCATTACCACGGGCACATCTGTTGTCGCGGCTTGCACGCGTAGTTACGGCCATGGAGCTGGGCGCAATAGATAGCCACTCCGACGGTAAGTACTCCTCTTGCAAGTCAAAGGGCCATGCACAAACACAGTGGCACTTGATTTGCATCATGATTTGATCTCAACCTTTGGCAAACCGAGCGTGCGATTTGAATCAGCTTCATCAAGGCGACTTCTCCTATAAAGGGGCGTCGTGCAAATTGAAGATTGAAAACGAAATATCGACAGTGAACACGGAAATATATCAACACCAAACTCCTGACACCTTATGAATAATTACCAAAAGCTTCCTATTGAGCCTTCTTGGCAAACTCGACCCGAAGAATGAGATGCTTGAAGCCGTAACCATCCATCTTGTTGCAGGCTTTAACGGCATCGGTACGATCTGCGAAACTGATGAAAGCGAAGCCCTTGGCCATACCCGTTTCCCTATCCTTAGCCAGGAACACTCTGGTAACGCGTCCGAAGCGCTCAAACATATCTCGCAGCTCTCCCTCCTCGGCCATTTCTGAGACCTGTTCATCGTAAGTTAGCGAAAGACCCGCGGCAGCAGCAGCAGCAGCAACAGAGTGCTCAAATAATGTGAAAAACGTACGTTGGTGACACGCAGAGTGGCAAGGTCGTCCCTCTCGCCATACTTGGATCCTCCCATTCTCTCTCCAGCAGCTCCGCCGGCACCAGCACGCAAAGCGGGAGGCACGTAAGAGCCCTTCTTAGCACCAACGCCACCAGCGGCGCCAGCATCGTCCAGTGCGCCAGACGCACCGCCAGCATCTGAGTTGGCAGTCTCGCCGATGGGGGCCATGGTATCTTTGTACGGGCATCTGGCAGTGAAATGTTCGCCGTTGCAAATACGACACTTCACCTTCTTGTCCTTCAACTTGTCCTTCATGGACTGGGCGTTCGGGTCCTGGCTCTCGTCCTTGGCGTCCTTGCGCCAGTTGACGCTGGGTCGGAAGATGATGTTCTCGCCGACTGAGGTGGTATCGGGAGCAGGGCCAGGGCCGTCCTTGACGCTTAAGCCAAACTTGGCCCATGTTTTTCGGTCAGCGACTCGGGGGTTGACTGTCTCTTTATGGGTGACGTATCGGACCCGTCGAGTCGTCTTGACCTTCTGATTCTGGTCGTTGTATCGGAAAGAGATGATGGTTTTGGTTCCGTCCTTGTTGGAGATCGTTTGAGGGGGGGGCAAGTCGGTGGATTGTTCTTCATTCTCATCGTCGTCGGCCCAATCGTGCCTGTTTTGGTGGTGGTGTCAATAACATCGCGTGAGGAAACAGATTTCATCTCTTCAGAAAAGAAGCAAGCATTTTTTCAGTCACTCACTTGGGCTTGGGCGGTGCCGTGGTGGCCATGATTGCGGTTTTTTATTGGACCCTTGTTGAAAGTTTCGATGATCTTTGGGTTGCCAATTTGGTCAGTTTTGTGCGAGCGTTACTGGCCAAAACTTCTGTCGTTGCGATCGTACAAACCTCGCTCTCGAATGAAATTATCTTTTCCTGATGCGCTTTGGTACGTCAGAGGGGTCAAACAAAATGCAGCGGGGGATGATTCCGTCGATGGTAGCTAGGAGTAAGATTCAGCAAGATGTGCGCCCCGTTGTGGGTCACGTGTTTTTCCCAGTTCTCCCCCAAACAGCTCCGTTAAACCTAAGCGAAAGGGGGCGTGCGTGTTTTACAGTGGAGCCTGGAACAATCGTGATGTGAGGTAGGTACTTAGGTACCTATCTACATACCTACATACCTCTCCTAGTCTCTTGACTTATAAGTTCTCCGAGAACAGCCTGATATGTATCACGAGACTTTCAACAAGTCGCAAGTCTTTCTCTTCATCCCTTCATCGAAGCAGAACCGAACCCACGAAAGCAGCCGCAAAGAAACGCAAGCTGATTGAGCGAACACGAGTGGAGCCCAACGGCCGAGATCAGTGCTCAGCAGTCAACAAGCGTGATTGGTCAGCCGTATAGGAACAACAGTCGCAGAAGAAAAGACATCCCAAGCGGCGCTCAAGCAGCGGCTGAGTGGTTGACAAAGCTGATTGACGATATCGCGATCGGCGGTACATGGCATGGCATCGTATAGTGCCGTGTTCACCTCTCCATGGAAGCGAAGAATCGTGAAGAACGATCTTGAAAACTTAGTTTATCTTTCTCTGAAGATGATCAAAGGTCTGACTCATTCTTCCACTTGCGTTGTAAAGGAATAATGAGAAAGATTCGCGGAAGATGGAGACGGCACGAAAGCTCGAACTTGCCAGCGTGCGGTCGTCCATCTTGAGTACGAAGGCTCGTCTTTTGGATGACCCAACGGATCTCTACTCTACTCGAAGCCGTGCTGGAGCTCGAATTGGTTTGCTTTCGCAACAGTCACGTGGCTGGCTAGTCCAGAAATTAGAACAGATGCACCATCAACCCGTCGCGTGTCATCAAGCCGCTTCTTCACACGCATCCTGCCGAGCCAATTCATGACCATCACGAAGTTTGCGCATCTGTTACTTGAGAGCATCAAAACGTTAACAATCACGAGTTCAAGTCGTAGGGCCCAGGTTATTGGCACCTACACACGGAGAGGTATCAGCAACCGTCACCAAAGAGGGCCAAAAGTGGCGCAGCAGACCCCGTGCAGACTGACACTGTCCAGTGTCCAGTGCCGAGAACGCCGAGTGGCGCTGGTCACGACAAACGCCGACAGACACCTCTCGACGTCTAACGCCTTGCCGACACCTGACCTGCTCTCGCCTGTCATTTCTTTCTCCCTCCCTCCTTCAGAGCCTTTGCGATACATCTCGACGATCATCGCCAACCGCATAGCTTTTCGAGCCATATCCCGCCGAACAAAAGATTCCCTTTGCGACCTCGATATACCCGCCGCCTTTCACAATGAATAATAAGGGCGACGAGCCTCCTCCATATGGTGGCGCTGGCTCTCCGCCACCTCTGGTGCCCAAGCCAGCACATGGAGGCTCACCATCGCACTTTCCTGGCGATGGCGAACAACAACGGTATCAACATCCTGGCGAGCAACAGTCCCATTACCAGCCACAGCAGCAACAAAACTACTATCAGCCAGGACCGCAAATGGGATACAATCAGCAACAAGGCCCCTTTCCTGCTGGTCAGGGACCTTATCCTCCTCAAGGGCATTATGGTCCCCCTCAAGGCCACTACGGACCTCCACAAGGACACTATGGACCTCCACAAGGGCATTACGGTCCTCCGCAAGGGCAGTATGGTCCTCCGCCAGGACAGTATGGACCTCCGCCGGGACAATTCGGCCCAGGATACGTTCCCGAAGAGCGGCGTAACAACACGGGGGGTATCATGACTGGGTTGATGGCTGGATTGGCATGCTGCTGCTGCTTAGACTGTCTCTTTTGAGTGAGAATTCATTTTATCTCTTGGCGGATCCTGGGCAGCAAAGATTCGCATTCACTGTCATTTTCAACAAAGAGAAAGAGACTGCTCGCTACATACGCCGCACGGGACTATCACCTTCATTATATCGACTGCTTCCACTTCTACACGAACAATCGAAAGATTCATTTTTCTCTTTGTACCAATACTAATAGTCATTGTTGTTTTTATCAGCAGTCGGGAGTATTGTATGCAGCCGTATACCTGGAACTCTCAAGGACGTCAAGTGCCAAGTTCCCATTAGGGGTTCACGCCTCTTTGTCTTGGCATTGGAGTGAAACAAATGGGTTATGCTTGCGTGTGATTTTGTCAATGCATGCTTCTTGTCACTACTTTCAGCTTAGATCATCCGCTTCTATGACTATTCAATTATTTTACGCAACCATTTTGCGAATTGATGCTTGACGAATGCGGCGACATGGCGCGCGAAACTCAGTACGGTATGGAGCCAAGCCGTACGAGTGATGCTTGCCAAATTCCTGTAGGGGGAACAAGCTCTGATAAGGGCGGATTGAGACGGAGCGTGCTGATAATTTCATTGGGATTTAAATATGTTGCAAGGATCTCTTTGGGTTGCGGTAATGTGACAATCGAAGGTATGTTTTGCGGTAGAAATCCTCGTTTTAGGTGTCATATAAAGAGAGTACAACAGTCGTCTGTAGTTCGCAAACAGCCCACGTGGACGTGGGACAAAGGCATGATGGCTGGTCGGATCCCTTGTTTCGAAAGGCTTTGCATGGCGTTTATGGCCGCACCATCCCCCATTCCGACCTGTGTGCAACTGGGCATACGTACTCTGTGCTCTGTAACTACAGGGAATGGTAGGGTAGTGATATGATGAAGTTAAAACACCAAATCAAACAAATGCCCAACGATTTGCGGTCGTAGCTGCGGTATGAAGCGAGAGGCAGCCAGTCATCCCGGTTTGTTGCCACATCTCACGTGCCTGGGGCCCTGGGGCCCTTGTTCGATGTTCACGGATGCCATGCCCTGGTCCAGTGGTCGACCGTCGGCGGCTAGCCCCTTGTCGGCTGCAGGCAATGACTGCATACAAGGTACCTACAGTATGTGCATATGTACAGAGTATGTATTGATCAGATGTCTGCTCTCTCATTGGCGGGTGACACTAATAACCCATGTCACGCTTGCCCTGCAGCGCCAGCGATACAGCCGCGAGACAGCCACTCGCAGCCTCTGATGTCACAGGTTCGTTCTTTGTACTCCGTACGTACTTTGTGTATGAATCGAACCTACTCCGTAATGTACTGAACATATGCCAAGGCACGGATCATGGGGCCCCGTCATCTAATGGGGCCATCTACGGAGCTTGGCGTGGCGGCAGCGAGAACATGGTTTGCGCCGGACGGGACCCAAACAATGGTCTCCCTCCCCTAGTCGGAATTACAACTAGGTTGGTGAGGCCTTCCCTTCCTTGCACGGCAAATCGATGTCTCCCTTCTTTTATTCATCAGCGCAGGGACGCTGGCTGTTTCTGCTGTTTTGCTTCATATCTTGACTGCAATTTCTACCTTGAATACTGTTGTCTTCATTCCTGCCGCTTTCCCTATGCCATCATTATCCTCCTAATCGCAGCAACCCTGAGTGGGCTCGGCTCGTAGGCCATACGAGCTAGCATCACTTATTTCGACGAAGAACTGGCCTTCTGTGCGGCTACTCAACGGTCGGCACGCATATTGAATATGGCGTCACTGTCCGAGAGTGTCGGCTCCGGGGCCTGGCATGCATCTTTAGCTGCCCGAGCTGAAGGACCAAACCAAGATCCATCAACAAAAGTCGGCATTGGTATCGTCGGTTTCATTACGGCCATCGGCGTGTCTATCGCGATCTTTGCGGCACAGGTGACGCTTTTCACTCTTTTACGAAATAAGTTGGCCAGAATTTTGTACGTCCCTGCTCAAAACTATCCAAGGCTCCCTATACTCTGCCGCTATCATGCTCTTGGAGCCCTCAATTGGTGACCAAGTCCTGTTCTAATTGAGCTTGATCTTTAGCAAACCCAGAACCTACCTCGTCCCCGAACGCGAACGGACGGATCCACCACCGAGAAGTCTCATCGGCATGATTCGAACCTTGATTGAGTACCACGACCGTGACGTGATCAACAAATGTGGTTTAGACGCCTATTTTTTCCTCCGATATCTCAGAACTCTACTTGTCATATTTATTCCGATCTGCTTAATCGTTTTGCCCATCTTGGTCCCCATCAACTATGTGGGAGGAAAGGGGAAGAGAATTGATGGCGACATGTCCGAAGACAGGGCTCAACAGAATCCGACAGGCCTCGACACCTTAGCATGGGGCAATGTCACCCCGTTCAACACCAGTCGTTATACTGCTCATCTGGTCATGGCAATATTGGTCATTATTTGGGTCTGCACCGTGTTTTTCTTGGAGCTTCGTGTCTACATCAAAATTCGGCAAGATTACCTCACGAGCGCTGAGCACCGCCTCCGCGCTTCGGCAACTACCGTTCTGGTCAACTCGATCCCCAAGAAGTGGCTCACAGAGGAAGCACTTATGGGGCTCTTTGACGTTTTTCCCGGCGGTGTCAGAAATATATGGTTAAATAGAGATCTGACAAACCTGCTGGACAAAATTTCTCTCCGAGACAACGTGCACAAGCAACTGGAATCCGCCGAGACAGACCTCATTAGGGCGGCCAAGAAAGCTCAGTTGAAGAAACGCTATGCCGAGGAGAAAAAGAGTCGCAGGAAGCTCAACCTCCAGGCGTTGACCAAGGAGGAGATGGCTGCCCGCAACGCCGAACAAGATGCCGAAGCTAACCGCTTGGCCCGTGTCGACGAAGGCACAGACGCCGGTCAAGAACAAGATGTTCCTCACACGGTCGATGCCGCTGTACGCGAGTCACAGCATGATGACCGAGGCCAAGCTCATAGGCGGGATCCATCGCAAGATCACACCAAGGTGACTGGGGATCGTTTCAACCCGCTTCACCAAGTTGAAGTCGGATTGAAAAGCGTTGCTGGCGTCGCTGGCAAGGCTGGTCGCGGTGTCGAGAATGTGATTGGTACGAGCCACGGCTTTATGCCAATGACTCCGGTGCCTGCCGATCGGGCTGCTTCGCCCCCTCAGCCAGGAGGTTCGTTAGACGTGGCACGTACCATATCTCCTGAAGGTTCCATGCTCACGTGTAGTTCAACAAAGATTCTAAGCCAGGAAAAGAAGGAAGTACGACCTGCTGAGAACACGGTCCGCAAACTGGACAATATCGACGACATGTTTGTCAATGAGAAGCCGAAGTTTTGGCAATTTTGGAAACCGCCTCCCGGTGCCTACGCTTCTCCCGTTCCCCAAGGTACTAAGCAATCTGATGGATCTGACGAGGAGTCGACCTGGCATTCATGGAAACAGTTAATTCCATTCCTGGGGCCCAAAGAGGAAGCGGTCAAATATGACGATGCATACGACACAGAATACAAGATGGACATGGACACGGAGGCGGAATGGGCAAAGTATCTCAAGAAAAAGGACCGGCCGACGCACCGTCTTCCTCTTTTCGGCGTCACCTGGTTGTTTGGTTTGCCTTTTGTTACTAAAAAAGTAGATACCATTTACTGGTGTCGACAAGAACTCGCGCGTTTGAATATGGAGATTGAGGAAGATCAGAAACACCCGGCAAGGTTTCCGTTGATGAGCTCAGCCTTCATCCAGTTCAACCACCAGGTTGCTGCACATATGGCATGTCAAAGTGTTGTGCACCACGTACCCAAGCAAATGGCGCCACGATTGATTGAGATTTCGCCGCGCGATGTCGAATGGGGGAATATGGCAGTCAATTGGTGGCAGCAACTTCTTCGCACCTCAATCGTGGTCACAGTTGTCTTGGCCATGATTGTTTTGTGGGGTATCCCCGTGGGTTGGACGGCTGCGATAGGACAAGCAGACTCCCTCCTCAGGAATAACAACGTGTTGAGTGGTCTCGCAGACGACAAGACTTTGGGAACCATTGTCAAGGCCATATCCGGTGTCCTGCCAGCAGCTCTTTTGGCGCTACTGCTTTTCCTCGTGCCGGTCATCTTTGGCGTCTTAGCTGGATTTAAAGGCTCCAAGACAGGCACGGAGAAGACGGAGTTTGTGCAGAAGTACTACTTTACCTTCTTGTTTATGCAGGTGTTCTTGGTTGTCTCCATTGCATCTTTCGTCTTCAAATCGCTTGACCAGTTCATTAACGATGTGGGCAAGTTGTCTAATGTTAGCTACGTTCTCGACCTGCTGGCGCGCAACTTACCTTCGGCTGCCATTTATTTCTTTTCCTACATGATCCTACAAGCCCTCACTACTAGCTCCGGTACTTTGCTACAGGTCGGCACCTTATTTTCGTGGTTCATTCTCGGGTCCATATTCGACACCACGGCCAGAGACAAATGGACACGCAACATGTCGTTGAATCAAGTCAACTGGGGTTCCATGTTTCCCGTGTACACCAACTTTGCCTGTATCGGCATTATCTACTGTATTGTTGCGCCCCTGATTTCCATCTTTGCGGTTATCACTTTCAGCTTGCTGTGGCTCGCGCAAAGGTATGCGATGCTCTACATAAATCGATTCGAACATGACACAGGCGGAGTATTGTATCCTCGGGCCATCAACCAAACGTTTACCGGGCTTTACTTCATGGAACTCTGCCTGGCGGGGCTCTTCTTTATTGTCGTTGACGAGGAAAATCATTCCGCTTGCTTCACGCATGGCATCATCATGCTCGTTACGTGCATCCTCACGATCGGATACCAAGTTATGCTCAACAAGTCGTTCTCGCCCCTCTTCCGCTATCTGCCCATCACCTTCGAGGACGAAGCCGTGCTTCGGGACGAGGCATTCCAGCGCGCTCAAGACATCCGTTTCGGACTCATCCAAGAGGAGGAACCCGGAGGCACCGCCAGACACGGCGACGAGAAACTCCCGCACACGTTGCAGGACGACGGCGGTATCGAGCTCCGAAACCTACAAGACGGCTCCAATCCCGGCCGCGTCGACGGCGCAAACCAGCACAGAAATCCCGTCAAACAGGTCGGCTCATGGGCCAAATCCGGAGGCAAGCAAGTCGGCTCATGGGCCAAGGGCGGAGGAAACCAGATCCGCAAACTCCGCCACCTCAACGACGGTTCCCGCGCCGCACAGTACCGTCGACAACAACGCGAAAAGGACCTCGAATCTCAACAGGCCATAGGAGCAGCTCTGTACGGCGGAATGCACGACGAAATCGAGGACCTGACTCCCGACGAGCGAGACGCCCTAACACAGCACGCGTTTTTGCATAGCGCGCTACGTGTCCGGCGGCCGACGGTGTGGATTCCGCGGGATGATCTCGGGATCAGCGACGATGAGATTCGGCGAACGCATTCGTTTAGCAAGCATATCTGGATCAGTAACGAGGGGACAGCATTGGACAGTAAAGTGCGGGTCGTTTATGGCAAGAATCCTCCCGACTTTTCGGAGATGGATATCATTAATCTATAAGGGAGGACTCCTTTTATAGCAGCTTTGGTACAGTGTGAGGTTTGGTGTTTGGTGTTTTTAATAGTATCTGGTACAATATCGTCAGAAATGGATTTAAATCTTTATTCTTCCTCCTTCTACCGCCACCATCTTTCGTTTCTTCCATGAATATCCTTGGTAGAAGTCCGTGTAAGCCAGCTCCTTGGTCTCCTGGGAGGGAAAGCAATCTTGAGCTTTTTTGACCGAAAGGAGCAGTCACCGTATGAGGGAGGCCTCGATGACGGGAGAATTTTTCACATCTAGTACATTCCTTCTTGATGCCGCAGTATATCGTCGGCCTCTTTGGCCAAGCCGCCAACTTTCGCTGGGACTATCGGACGGAGCTAAGGTGGCAAACTTCAGTGCGCCCTCATTTCCAACCTCAGGTCTCGGTCGACGCGGTTTACTGGACACGTCGAGGAATTTGGGAGAGAAAGAAGAGCTAGGTAACATGCAATACAGAAATTCGACTGGCAGAGTTTCGTATTACGTGCTCTATACCTACAGGCTACATATGTATGTACATGCATACCTAGGTACATACGTACATACATACATACATACCTCATATCTACATGAATCCAATTGCCAAAGAACGGGCCGAGCAGAGCGGGAAGGGCCGCGCGGGTGGAGAAAGGGGGTCATGGTCATGGCCATGCTCGATAGGGTTGTGGCGCAGTTGAAACAATAAACGCCGGCGGCAACTTGGCTAGCATTGTTAAAATAAAACAAATCTCCGGCACTCTGACAATCCTTGAGAATGCTCTTGGCAATGGCAATGGCAATGGCAATGGCAATGGCAATGGCCTGTAATTATTGGCATCAGCGTATGAGCGTATGAGTAGTCTCTTTCTGCAGGCGGACTTTGACCTGGGTTGGGCTATGGAGGTGGCTCGATTTAATGGCAACTGTGTCAAGAGCGAGCTGCGAAGACGTCGCGGCCGCCTTCAAAAGGCTGGATACAGTCTCACTGACTCGTTCGCGGCGTTCAAAAACTGATGCCCAGTATTGCAGAGCATCGCTGGACTGGGAGTTGGCGTATTGTAGATCGACGCGAAAGTCGTCCTGTCTAGGAAAGTAGTTACCTGCCATAGAACGGTAGATCTGCAAATTGGTCGTTTGGGAGGTACGTATATCAATCGGGATTTGATATTTATGGATTCATCGTGAAATTGAAGCAAGATGAAGGGGATGAACGGAAATCACGAGCAGAGTAATTCTCAGATATTGAGGATGTTTGATGGCGGGACCCCAAGTACATAGAATACAATACATTCATACTGTTGCATGCACCTATGATCTGTTCCAGTAGCCAACACGTGGGGTGAAGCGCGTCAAGGGAGCCTCGTGCCACGACACTATTAGTTGGTTTAAGGGTTGTCGCAGATGCACTGCGAGTAGTGGCTTAGAAGTTAGCTCGGCGGCCGTCATCTATGTCTATTCTAAATTATAATTCCTATTCATGATGCATACTCTATGAGTCAGTCCATACTAACGCCAAACAATACTTGAAGAAAAAATACACCTCGTATACTCCTCGACACGTCTACCCAGAATCCCGTTCTCTCCCCCCCTCCGCTTTCGTCTCCTCCATCTCCTTGCAGATAACGTCATTGAACTCCTCTGCATTGTCCAAATACAAATGGTGTCCGGCCTTGGGGATAACAACAACGCGCGCGGCGCCCCTCTCGTTGCGCTTCTCCTCGTCTGTCCCATGTAGGAGTGCTTGGGTCCTAGCGTCGTTGAGTTTCTGCTCGGCTGCTAATCCGCCTGCTACGTCCATCCAATCGTTTTCGCCGTACATGAAGACAATGGGTATGCCGGTCTCTTTGAGAGGCGACTCATCGGGGGACGAGGAAGGGGAGGAGGCAGAGGATTCTTGGGGAATCGGCTGTCGGCCGACTTGATGGATGCGATTGATAATGGGGTGGCGGGCGTAGGCGCCGGGGGCGAGAAGGTAGGCTAGTGCATATTCCCCACTGCCTTTCTGCTTGAAGATGGAAAACGAGTACTCATGGAGGGCTTGAGCTTCGTCGGGAGGCAGATGGCTGAAGCGGCGGGAGGTCCAGGCGGAGATGAAGCGAGGGCCAAAAGGTCCAGTGAAGCGGATAATGCTAAAGGGTGAGAAGTTGACCACCTTGGCGTCCCAGAGCCAGATAGCCCAGCTCGGAATACTCCGTTGCTGTGGTGGTTGCTGTTCCTGCTTCTCCTGTTTTCCAACGACATTGTTGGCTTTTTGGGATCCGTTGGTAACGGAAGCATCATGACTGGAGCCTGAAGTGGCGGTGGTGGCATGCTGGTCTTGCGTGAACTCGTTTGCGACAGTAGATGAATCGGGCTCAGGAAGAGATGCATTGACCGCGTATGGGTTCTCTGGTATCCCCACGGGTGAAGCAAGAATCAGCTTCTTCAGATGGCCGGGATATTTGAGGGCGTACGAAACGGCAAGATAGCCGCCCAGCGAGTGACCCAGCAGTGTGAAGCGCTCAATTTTCCTCGCCTTGCGCCACTCCTCCAGCGCGTCAATGAACCAGTCTTCCGCCTCCTCGACCTGTTCGTCATGGTCTCGGGCATGGATCTTGAAGACGGGCCGCGAAGAGTTTCCCATGCCGAGCATATCCAGAGCATACAGCCTCAGGCCGGAAATGCGTGTGATGGGCTCAAAGTTCTTGTAGAAGAAACCCAGGCCTGCGCCGTACCCGTGGAGCATGACGAGTGTCTCCTCTACCTCTTCACCTTGACGCTCGACACAGATCTCGTTGAGGGCCCTATCATTCCCGGACAGTCGGACTAATGAGCGGCGCCATGTTCTGGTTCCGAAGGGATCGACTTCAGGTGTAGTGATAGCTGTGGCGGTGGTGGCGAGATCGTCGACAACTTCTTTCAGGTAAGGGGCCAAGGCAAGAACATTGCGCTCTGCCATAGGAGGCCTCGCACTGGTCCACTGTGTGGAAAGAGAGTGAAAGTGCCAGTCAGTATCAAAATAGGGAGCAATTTGAATACAAGTCGCAGGTGCCAGTAGTTTGATGTCCCGAGGGAGGATAGTAGAGGCAATACTGACCCATTGATATGCGGCATCTTTGTAACCCAGCGGAAAATGCATTTAATAGACCTGCCGCTTGGACTTCTTGGGTATGTATCACAAGAAATCTCTGTAGTTGAAGCCGTTACAATGGCAGACGGAGGTGGCCTAGGCGACCTGGGTGACGGGTTTATTCAGTTGACATTGTTGAAGCGCAGCGTGGCGAGTACAGCGCTTACCTGACGTCATCTACTCTATCTAGAAGTTAAAGCCGCCACAGCCGTGATGCAGCCACAGCTATCCGCCACAAGTCAATTGCTATGACTCCATGCGTGTGGCACTGTGGCCCATGACGCAGCTCAGCAGAACGGCCAAGGATGAAGCTCGCTTCGATTGCTGCAAGCCATAGCAACGGCTTTTTTCTCGTCGTTCAGGTCGTCTTGGCCAATTGATATGCACACCAACATCAGCAACAGACGCAGGCACCGACTTCAAATTGCGACTCATCTTTACCAATTGCCGTGTCCCGTCCTTCCTCTCTGCCGACCTGTCGACATTATAATCCCTCTCCTCTCGAGCTGTCGCCCAATTTCCCCCGTCTCGTTTCCTCGTCTTTGGTCGCCAGCATCACCGCGACTGCATGGCCCATGAGCCCGCTTGACAGGCTGCAATTCCAGCCTCGGTAGAGATAGAGGGAGGAATAAGGTCCTCGACTTCCGACAAAAAATCGGCCTTTCCTCCTGTCCGACCATCGATCGAATCTGCCCATCATGTCCGCCGATCTCGACTCCATCGTCAAGGGGGCTCCTATCGCCGCCGACAAAGTCAAAATCACCGCTGGCTCGTCACCCACCATCCCTTCAACCCCAGGCAAGCAAGGCGACCCTCTCAGCCATGCACCGAGCTCCCCCGCCATGGTATATCTGAATCTTCTCATCCTTGAAGCATCTCTGCGAGCACAATTCCTCGAGCTCCGCGCCCGAAGACGACACCACACCTTCTTCCTCACATTGTTGACCCTGTGGGTGGCTTTTTTCGGCTACAAGCTCTACTTTGCGCCGCGCGAGGACGGGAGGGGAGTCGGGGGTTCGATTTACTGGGCGTTGGAAGGCGCGCAAAAGGTGTGTTTCATGGGCGGCATCATCACGGCGATATTAGTCTGGGGCACGGGAATTTGGGATCGGGGAATACGCTGGCCGCGTCGATGGTTCTCTATATCCAATCGCGGTCTGCGCTGCTTCAATTGCAAGCTTGTCATTATACGGCGGCCTTGGTGGGCCGAGGCGCTCTCGGCGGTGGGATTCTTCTTGACCTACGGCCTGCTTTCGCATACAGCGAGCTCGTCGTATCGTCACGTTGAGCCTTCTTTGCTGCGTGAAATGGAGAAGGAACTTCAGTTTCATGGCGATGGTGGCCCTGGTCCTACGCTTGTGCTGCCGTATGACGACGAGGAAAAGGGAGGAGGTCACGAGGAGGATCTGGCACCCGGAGGGGACTACGTCAAGCTCCTGCTGCTGCCCAAGCCTTTTTCACCCACATTTCGCGAGAACTGGGAAATATACCGAACGGAATATTGGGAAAGAGAAAATGAACGGCGAGCATTGCTGCGCCAAAAGGTTAGGGAACATGATCGACGACTGGCTAAGCAGGCCTACGGCTGGCTATGGTGGCTGCCGTGGCTGCCGTGGAGACACGATCCTCGGCGCAGAGCACATGCCCACGTTCATGGGCACAAGTCATTCCAGCATCGTCTTGCGGGCAGCGAAAAGAGCAAAAGACATCGCAGCAGCAGCGTGCGTCGCTTGTCTGTCAGTTCGACTCGCAGCCCGACGCCACCCGTCCTGGACACGGAAGACAGCCCAAGCAGCCGCCGCCTCAGTTCCGCTTCGGACAAACGCCGAAGAAAGCAATCATCCATGTCCATGGCTACCAGATCAAGACGCTCCGGCACGGACTCGAGATCAGTTACACCAGAGACGCCCTCGCAACTCAAAAAAGAAGCGACCATCAAGATGGATGATTCCTCCATGTCTTCGGCCTCCCTCTCCCCAGCTGACGAGAGCGGTGGCAGTGGAAGAATATTGCGGAGCGCAGGACTTGGACAAAAGACCTAACCAAGTTGGTTGTCGGAGACTCGGAGGAGAATGGGAACGTGGCGGCCGCTCGGCAGACTTTCGGGCGGGTAAAATGAGCACCTGCTTTTTAGCTTTTTCTTGTTGTAGACAGATTTCTTCGTGCGGCTAACGAGCGTGTGGCCATCAGTTTCCTATTCGTCTTTGCTGCAAATTGTGTTAGATTCGTGTATGTATGTATGTATGTATGTATGTATGTATGTATGTATGTATGTATGTATGTATGTATGTATGTATGTATGTATGTATGTATGTATGTATGTATGTATG
>SRPP01000406.1:0-22888 GCA_018360055.1 Claviceps monticola
AAAAAAGAAAAAAAAAAGAAAAAAAAAGAAAAAAAAGAAAAAAAAGAAAAAAAAAGAAAAGAAAAAGAAAAGAAAAAGAAAAAGAAAAGAAAAAGAAAAGAAAAAGAAAAGAAAAAGAAAAAAAAAAGAAAAGAAAAAGAAAAGAAAAAGAAAAGAAAAAGAAAAGAAAAAGAAAAAAAAGAAAAAAAAAGAAAAAAAAAAGAAGAGAATAAAAAAAGAAGAAGGGCTATTCCTCAAAGATGTCAAAAAAGTATTAGCATGGCCAAGTCTGCATCAAGGCTCAAGCCACCCGATAGGCACTGCCATGGTCAGCAATAATCCAGAGTACATAGACTAAGGATGATATGAGCAACGTACTCGATGATGAGCTCCTCTCCTGACCACATCCCGCTCGCAACCCACAATCCACAATTGACAATCTCAGCATACCGCTTGTCCGGTGTCTTGACAGTGGCAAACATGCGGAAGCCATACTGGCGGGCATCTACATCCTTGCTTTGGCCGGGCCCAAGAAGAGAGTCCAGAATGTTGCATGGACCAGACAGCGACCCCCGAGTTCGCATCTCCAGGCTAGTATTCGAATTCGCGGGAAAAAGAGCCTTGGTCAGTTGGGCCATCCTCAATGGAAGCGCATAATCGTAACGGACGCAGAAAGTCATGACTTACATGGCTGCTGGTTGATCACTCGTCTGCAAAACAAACGCTCCCTCGACGATGCGTATCGGCCGGAAGCCCCTTGCTTGGCCCAAATCATAGCCGCCTGCCTGGCGTGCGTGACAAGAAATTAGCGGCTGCTGCGTGTATATATATATATATATATATATCTTGCGTGCATCACATCACATCATGACACGGTACACGGTTACACGGTACACCTACAAGAACCCGTCCGTTGCCAAAGGACCCAGACCACTGTCCTGCGGCAACTGTGGCGATTTCCTTCTGGATCTTGCTTTCCACGCGCGATGGTTCCGGGTTCAGAGCCACGGCTATGCGAAAGTCGAACTCCAGAGCGGGCATCGGGAAAGAGAGCGACGGTTTCGGAAAATGCGGCAAGGCTCTCCGGCAAGACTCCTCCACGCTTGTTTGGCTGAATACGCTGCCACTGCTAACCTCGGTTAATTACCATCTGCCCCCAATGTGTTTCTTCTGTTGCTGGTGGTGGGTAGATCATGCAAGTAATGACGGAAGCTGACCTGCTGATGTGGCTGCTTCCAGAGTCAGACATGTCGTCGTGGAATTCTCCATGTCGTGGTCGGCATATCGGCTGCATCATGAATAGTGCCGGGTTTGTACTTGTAGAAAGAGAGTCCAGTTTAGAGTCGGTCTTCACACATGGGCCGATCATGCCGGCGTCCCAATTCACGACATCTTGTTCGACCATTCCGTTACTCTCGTCGGGCTTGGATGTATGGACAGGAGCGATGTGGTGAAGTCCGTTGGAGTGATTCAAGGTAGCCGAAGAGCTTCAGCTTCTGTAGTTGTTGTGGTTCTCTTCACGTGTATGGGGACGGGTAGCAATAATGAATATATGTATGTAGAAGGATTCAAAGGAGGGAAAAGTAAATGAAGAAAAAAAAGTCTTCACATCTGTCCGAATTGTCAAATTGTGACAATGTTGTCGCCGTCGTGGTGTGTCAGTGCTGTCACCGTGTAAGAGAGGTACCTAGTACAGGTGATGCTGGCTGGAATGCTGGCATGTAGCAAACACAGCAAAATTACGTTGCATGTGTGTGAATGGCTCGGCAGTCTTCCACTAACAAGACGCTTCAGTGGGCACACCAAGTCAGTGGCCACTGGACGAGGCAGATGGCGTGGGCTGATGTACATATGATGTATCAGATGTATGAGGCAGGTGAGTCGACCGGGTCGGAAGCGGGAGGACGGGTCGGGTGGTGGAGTGCAAAATGGTGGTGGAGTGCAAAATGGTGGCGCCGACGATGATAGTGGCGGTAACGACTTGGTGGTCACTCATCAGACATCAGACTCACTGGTCAGTGGTGACGATGTGTTTGACGACTGCCGAAAACCACATCCGAGCTTGGGGACAGTCCATCTTCTTGTATGTACATATCATGTGTGACTACACTACTCTGACGGACAAGACGGGAGGTCACATGGGTACGTGAGCAGCCAACGAGGCACAGCATCCTCGCTTGTCTCGATATCTCCGGACATGTAACAGAAAACTGAGGATCCAAGACAAGATCGGAGCTTCATTGAAGATGCAAGATGCATGGAAAAACACCAACAGCTGACGACGGCCGGAGAAAGCCAGATGTGGCACCACCCATCACTCACGCCCGGAATCGAATATTGCACCGTGCACGAGACCAAGACCCCGAGCGGGCGAATCAGGCCACCGAATTGCCAATCAATCAATCGACAACGCCAACGGCCCACGGCCAATCATGCGTATCAAGTTATGTATCCGCTGGCAGACCTCTTGGAGGATAGCGCGGGCATTTGGCGTTTGGTAGCCGCTTATTGGGGGGGGGGGATTCGGGAACAATCAAGAACGGCAGGCACGCGGCGAAGTTTAGCAAGAGCAACCGATGAAGCCGGCAACTGACGCCGTTGAAGATGCCAGCTGTTTGGCCTCACGCGTGAACGGCGAATCTTATCGACGTCCCTCAAGTTCATTAGTTCCTCCGTTCAAATATGTCAAAATCTCAGTCGACACAGCGGCCGATCATCGACCCATTGCCTGCAATGCATAGATTGACTTTGACTCTTCATCTACCCTTCCACCAGCGAATGTGTACGCCCAATGCCTGGACTCCTGGAGTCACGCCACGAGTAATGCTGGAACGCAGGAACCGAGACGCTCCGACACGTTGGCCCTGACATCGCGACATGGTTTGCTGGACTGGATGTTCTATGCATACATATTCGTTCGGTAGACCTGATGCACTACTCCCTGATGTACCTACATGCCTGTGGCACGTCAACTTTCAAGTCCATCAAGCCAAATGCCAAGTCGGTGTGGTTTGGCTTTCTGTCTTAGCAGTCCAAGAAAAAGAGGCTCAAGAGCCCACCTTTCGATCTGCACAACCATTTCTATCCGACTCCAGCTCGTGAACAAATGTTTGTTCGCAACTTCGCTCCGCCAGTCAGTGGCTCGCCTGAGTCGCCTCACAGATAGCGTTCAGTGCGTTCCTGAAGTCTGCACGGAGTCTTTGACGTAGTATTGCCACGCATGCCGTGCCACTCGAATCGGGCGCGAGAAGTCGAAACGGCCACATCGATCCTATGATTGCGCTTGAGACATCCGGTGTGTGTTCTTGGGCTTCGCGTTTGTTTCGTCACTTTGGAAGTTACTCATGATGCAACGATTGGAGTAGGTAAGCAGAGTCAGGCACATTTCGCTCGCAAGACGTCCATTGAATTCGGTTTACCTCATTCAATTCTCTCCAGAAAAAAAAAAAAAAACGCAAATACAACGATGAGAAGGATATTGTTGCACAAAAGAGTGGGCGCAGCCGTCTGGCCACTGGTTTGTGCTGTACATGCCCCTATATACATACCCTGCGACAGATATCATGATTCATCGCATCGAGGTTTCTTCTGCAGCGGCATGATATGCACACAAGTGGACACCTGCATCTTCTGTTGCTGCATCGAAGCACTGCCACGCGGCTGGGTCAGCCTCAACTTCTCAAGTCGACCTGCTGCCGGACTTCTTCAACTTTGGCTTGACGGAATGGGGGGTTCATCTGCGGGTTCTCCAATCAGGGAAACTGCACTGCCTCTTTACCGTCACAGTTGCCTGGCTGGTTCAATAGATCGGGCATTCGTAAACTGAATACCTACATGTACTCTATGTATGTACATGTATTGTTTAATCTACCGGGGTATTGAGGTGCTCTAGAGTCTACATACACAGGAGCTCTTGGCTATTACAACCTTGAATGTCCGAAACGCACTTCTAATCCTCGAGAGAAAATTAGACAAGCAGCTTGACACAGAGGGGCGGACAGGCGTTGGAGCCAAGTAAGCGGAACTGCTACATTGTGCAATCTCGATCGCCGGATTTGCCATGGCCTGCGGCGTGCACTATGTATGCTCCCCTATGCGTGCTTTAATACGCTTGCTTCAAGCTCGTTGCCAACCTTCAGACTGCGGGCCAGTCCAGGACCATCTACCTTCCGGGCGAGAAAGCTCAGAGCGCAGGACTAGCTCACGATACTCGGATATAAGATGTGCCCTGTGAGATGACAAAAGAATGGCTGGTGGTCTTACTTCGGGCATGTTCGTCCCATCAGCGCTGCTACATCCCAGTCACATGCAGCAATTCAGCGGCGGTTGGTTGCAACTCGTGAAGCAAGCAAGCAAGGACAAAATCCCTGTCTACAGACCACCCCATGTTTGTCCTTTTATTAGCTTTGGGGAACGTGTGAAAACGCTGAAGAGCTGGATCGTTCCACAATATCGGTCATGTAGGTAGTCATAGAGTCCGATAGTGTATGCTGTTTATTTGCTCTAAAGATTGAAGTGGAAATGCTAGAGAAGGAGTATAGTATAACTTGTCTGTTCATATACTAGTCATACAGAGGATCCAGCATCCTATCCTGTAACCCTAGCCATTTTGTCCTACCCGTTAATTTTGGTCAAAAAACAAAGGCAAAGCGCTAGGAAGGCGGTTTCATCTGATTCCGCAGCGCAGCTCATATATAGAATCCGCGGTCCCGCTCGTTCGTATTCATCAGAGATCAAGGGCGGCAGCATGTCCAAAGACGTCGAATTCATACAGGGGCTTCGTCGTCCATCTCATTCCCATTGCAGTGTCGAGGAGGCATCAAAGATCCCTCACTCAGGCTGGAACAAGACGTGGCTGACACGGTTCTTGTTCACCGATTTCGTGCAGATAGCCACACACGCCTCTGGCCCGCCCCATAGCATCAAGCCATTTCGTTCAAGAATTGTTGATCTGGCGACGCGCCTAGTGCGACGTTGCGTATCGCTCAGCAAGCGCGCGTGCAACGGATGCCATCGTCAGGTCGCGAAGCAAGTGAGGAAATAAGGTTCGGACCGCTCCAGAAAGTCATGGTCATAGTCTCTGAAAGATAATGCCCGGTATTAGGCCTTCGATCAAGAGTAGGCTTTTGCCGCGTACCTTCCCAGACAGAATGGTTTCAAGGAGTCCAGCTTCTTAGGGAGCACCTTGCCGGCTGTCCGCTCTCCCTCCTGCGATGCCCCTTCTTTTCCCTCCTGTCTTCTTTATCATGGCCGTCGCATTTCGCTCCGCTATTTGCGGTAATTTCTACAGCCAACGCCTTCTGGTCTACTTCAGCGTAACCATCACCTCCAAACAACTCACGTTCCGCACCCGACTCTCATCCGCCTCCGTCCCATCCTCCAGTACGATATCATCCACCGTCTTCACAGTCTTCGTCCGTAACGCCACGTCGCAATCACCCTGCTGTTCGAACCAGCTCGCCAGGCTGAGGGTCTTCTCAATCGCCTTTCCCGTGCCCATGACCGTGACAACCATTGGTTGGGCGGCCTCGCCTGTCGCCCCGGCTGCTGTGTTGGTGCTGCGGTTGAGGGCCGCGACGCGGGACTGCAGAGAGGCGTTTTTGGGGGCTGGGGGGCGGCGGAGCGAGCGGGCGAGTTGTTTGCGGACGCGTCTGACGGCGGACATGAAGGGTGTTTTGGAGGACATGTACATGGTGGGGGATTTGGAGGAGGAGGAGAGTTGGGGGCGTAGGAGGGGGCGTTTTTGCACATGTGCGCCTGGGATGTGTCAGTTGTTAGCTGTGACTATTTCTTTTTGCGTTCTTTTCTCGATGGAGAGAAGTAGCTTCACTCACCTTTAGGGACGGGGGCCAGTTTCCGGACCAGGCTCTGTCCTGTCGCGGATTGTGTGGTGGCCATGGCTGCAAGACGTGGCCAAGAGCCGGCTCCTCTGCTGTGCCTGAGGTGACTTAGTTTCGGCAGCGATTGTAACGTCGTGGGTATTGAAGAGCGCAAAGTTGGAGGTGGCAGCTTGCGAAGGCCCATATGTAGAAGTACATAGAGAAGTCGGCTTATTACATAGCCAGCCTTGTTGCAACTTGCAAGTGTAGTTAGGTACTGCAGCCTCGTCTGATTTAAGGTGCTTTCAGTGGTCAGAATTGAGACCCACATGAGCTAAGGCCCGCTCCTGAGGCGTGCGACGTCACTCGCACGGTGCACCACCGAGTCTCATATCCCCTCCCCGCCAACTAAACATCGCCAACATCCTTAACGACATTTCCAGACACCATGACCGGACACTTCGTCTCGTGACACACCACGCTCTACCCGCCTTTCTGGCCAGACCCAAAAAAGTACCCCAAGGGTCACAAAGAAGAACAGAACTCAAAGATACCCTATTTCGAAACGAGAACAGCAACAAAAACCAAACCTACCAGCCATGTCTGTCGCCGTCTGGCCTCACATCTCGCCCGAAGACCTCGCCATCAAAGTCGCCGAGTCCCTCGTACGCAGACCCGCCCAACAAACCCACCCTCCCTTCTACCAGCGCAGCACGAGGTAACGAGCTTGAATCGAGAGAAACCCAAGCGCAACACACACGCACATACATACATCCATACTAACGGTTCGACCCCGCCCCCTCCCCCAGGAGCGCGATCTCCAATGGGTCGTTGAGGAAACGATAACCTCGTGCCATGACCTCAAGCACGGCATAGAAGATTGTTATGCGCTGCTTGCGCCCATTGATCCAGGCAGCACGCTCGTCATGAGCACGCAGCAGAACGAGACAGTCAAAGGGACGATCACGAGGGTCGGCACGCGGATCGTCAAGGGTGTGCGTATCTCTCGCCCTATTATGCCTTTCCCTTCATCCTATCTAAGTCCATGTAAACCTCACAAGCAACAAACTCTCTTCCAACCCCCCCCCCCCCCCCCCCCCCCCCCCCCCCCTCCATGCCTACGCATTCCATACCATCGTCTCCGCACGCAACTCATACCATCGCTGCGTCACTAACACTCAAAACCAACCCATCTCCAGACCCTCAACCTCCAACTACGCACCCTCCCCGCCTGCCAAATCAGCATCTCCTCCTCCGAACCCATTCACATCCCCGCCCTCGACACCCTCCACACACACCTCACCCAAGCAATCGACCTCCTCGGCCTAACCCTCTCCTCCCCCCCCACAGCCCCTTCCCTCGCCTCCGCCCTCAAACTCCTCTCCGAATCCATCTCCGAATCCCTCTCCCTCCTCAAAGGCACCCCCCAAGACCCCAATCCAGCCTGGCAGACATCCTCCTGTCCCGCCCACCACTTCTCCCCATCGCTACCCCCGAATATGAGCGTCTACATGGCCCTCCAGGAAAGCAGTCTCGTGCTCTGGCTCCGCGTGCTCGAACCCGCAGATGCACCCATTGCTTTTGGCACAAAGCTCGGTCTTGCGATTGGCACGTTCCGAAGGCTTGAGCACGATGAGATGGATATGTTGTTTCGGTATCATCCTGAGGGGGATGGCCGCTGTGAGCCCAAGAAAGGGAGTATCGGTGCTGTTGGTGCTGGTGCTGCTAAAGACAATACCACCCAGATGAGCGGGAAGAAAGAGCCAGATCCGGTGCAAGAGGTCTATGTGAGGGAGAAAGTGAGGATTGAGAGCGCGGATCCCAGCATAATTTCGTTGCATTCGAAATTGGGGCAATTGGGGCATATGCTGGATTTGGCGAGGCATAATTTGGCTGCTCTTATGGGAGAGGATCTCGATGATTAAGCTTTTTGTTTGGTGGCACCGGTTTCTTCTCACTTTTTTCCCTTCCGTTTTTTTGCTTCTTCTTATTTATTAGATTGTTTATTGAGAAATAAGCCATGCTGGGTGCTGGGAGCCGCATCACGTGACGGCCGTACCAGCCGAACGTGTACATATTTTCACTTTCCCACTTCTTGGGTAACCTAGCTCTTTAGTCAAAATAAACATTCCATTTTGCCCCCCAATTTGCTCAAGATTGTTAGGCATTATTGCTTGCATTGAACACCCACGGGTATAGGCATAGGCATGGGCATAGGCATGGGCATGGGCATGGGCACGGGCATGGCGTTGGACGGCGATCCAGACATAGACAGGACTAACGTTATTCAGGCAGTGGTGTCATTTGATGAAGAAAGCTCCTTTATATGCTCTAATTCCTCTACATTGTATGGAGTAGGCATGTCCATAAACATGGTGTTTGCCTTGTGCGTTGCAGTTTTTCATTACATTTCCCCGGAGTGCCCGAGTGCTTCTTATAATCGCATACTGTCTACCCATGTCGGTCAATGACTACCTACTCGTACACGCAAACAGGCAACACGCACCCTGTCTATAGCAACGCCAGGCTCTTCATACGCGCCTTCACATAATGAAAGGATCGCACCATGGCTTGCTGCCGCTACAGCCCACCGCTCGTAAGGCAAACCGTGAAAACAAAATCTCCCACGACTGTTGCTCCTGTAAACATATTTCATTCCCGCCACTGACATGTTTCCGAGGTGCTCCTGCTGATCTGCCCTAGCCGACTGGTGACCAGGGCATAGGAATCAAAATGCGAGACTTCATCTTCTGGATCAACGGAACCGTCTTGTGCACTGTGTCACTCCAACCCTCCACAGACCAGCTCTTTTCGCGGCGCTCTCGTCGCTCCTCCAGGTTCGCAAATTGCCACAGATGATGTACCGTGTTAAGATCACCTATCTGGACAAACCATGCGCCAACACCTTCCATGACCTCGCGACGAGCTTTCAGACCACGTCGCCAGTGTGTCTCCCACTCCAATAGGTTTCCGGGGTGCAGGGTGTACGAACGAAGCTCAAAGATGCCTCCAAGCTTTCGGGGAGGCGTCGTCGGCCAGAATGAGAATTCTTGCATGAGTGAGATTTTCTTGGATGTAATCAATCTTTTAAGTTTATTATCGAAGTCGGCAAACTCGGGATGATGGCTGATGGCGTGCCGGGACTGGTGGTATCCCTCATACTTTTGGTATTCCCAGATGTGTACTGTAATTCAGCGTCAGTGGTATGTATTGGCGAACAAATATAGAAAAGAAGTCAATCTCAAAACATACCAAAGGTGTTACAGTCGCCAACCTCGGTTCGCCAGCTACCGACCAAATGGACCTTGTTCTCGGTGGTGTTGGCCATCTTGGGATAGAAATGACCGACAAGCTCCACGTATTCGTCGACGTGGTCGGGCTTCACCTCATGGAAGACTATCGAGTGAACGTACTTGCCCCGAGCCAGCACCTGGCTGAAGCTGGCCTCGATCTGGGCTTCCATCTCTCTGCCCTCCTTTGTACCGTAGATGAGGTTCGAGAGCGGGCCCGACTTGTGCTCAGAGTCGTGCTTTTCGGCCTCTGTGGCAGCTCCTGCATTGATGCTGGATGAGCCTTGGTCCGACTTCTCGGACGAGGCAAGATTGGCAGACAACGCACGTGCTCCCTGTTCCTTCTGGGCCTGCACCAGTCTCGCGCGGAACTCCTGCTGCTTGCTGTTGAAGGAGTCTATCTGCGCCCGTGAAGGGTTGATGTCGCCCATTGAGGGAGTCTTGTTCGGTCTTTCAGCTGTGGTGCTAAAAGCTCGGGTGACTGCGCGAGGGAGTCCCGCGGGGGCATGACGAGGAAGGCTTCGTGACAACATATTGAGACGAGTAAGGCAAGCGAAGTAGTGTGAATGTGGATGTGAGGTGAAAGACGTAGAGTGAACGAGAAAACGATGAGGACAGAAAGGCGACGGCTTGCTTAAGAGCGTAAACAGTTGCAATGCAACACCGACCGGAGGAAGTCAGACAGACACACGAGCCAAGGACTCTGAGATGGGATGGTTTACTGGAGCTTGGACACAGGAAAGCAGAAGCAGGCGAAGAAGAGAAGAAGAAGGGATCAGATGCAGCCTGTATCTAAACGCAGGACTCAGAAACAGGAAGGCCACACAGGAAGAAGCAAGTTGTGGACGGAATGTCGCGTCGGGCGGCACGCAGCTGGCCTGAAGCCGTTGTCGTGGAGGCAGTCTCGACCCGCGATTGGAGGCAGCCACGTTGTTCACCCCGCACTTTGCAGCTTGAGAATGGACAACGAATCTGGATTGTGGCTGGGTCGTGTTACTGTGACGGAATGATTGATTTATGTGATGGCAACGTGTTGGATCCGGTGATGAATCTGCTGGGAGTCTGAGGTTGGATTGGGCCGTCGATCAATGACAATATGTACCAGTTGCTACGAGATGATTACCCCAACTCCCTCCACGGGGAGCTCGGACCTTCATGATGTCATAGTGTAAACGCGCGATCAATTGGACTACACGTGACTCTCAAGTCCCCTATGGATCAGACGACCGTTGACAGCGGGAAGAGGAAGAACTATGATGCGGCACTGGCAGTCCCGGCTTTTAGCTGCCTGAGGCACTACACTCGTCGGGCTCGGAGCGCGCCAGAGCTCTTGCAATTGGCTCCGTCGAAAAAGGCTCTCTTGGAAGAACTTCGTGACGAACGACAACTCCTCGCCGCTTTTGAAACTTTCCGAACCGTCGATTGAACCCCCGAAAAATCTCGTCCATCATGCCCACTGTACAAACGAGGTGGTCGGCTCCGATTTGTACGTTTTCGCGCGAGGCATCCATCAATGGGCGACCCCTGATGCGAAAACCAAATACCATGCTAACAACCTGACAATAGTGAAGCCCATGTGGCCCTTTTTCGCCGCCGGTACGTGACGCTTGCTTTGACGGAATGACGTGCGAAACGAATTGTCCCCCTACTCCTGTCAGAAAAACTCAACAAAGGAAGAGCGGAGACAAATTCCAAAGATGCCTCGCTTTGGACGCCCACAGCGAACATTATATTGACTTTGGACTCCAGGCATTATTGTCATGTACGGTGTGAACACTATCCAGGGTGCTATGACTGGTGGTATGCAACTTCTGTCCCCTCGCTGTATCTTGCCATGGCATCCAGCAGAGTACCTGGAAGGATTACTGACACCCTGTTACAGGCGGGGCCAAGGATGATAAGGCCAAAAAGAATGCTGCCGACCACTAAATCTCTGTTCACTCGAGGATCGTCGACGAGAGGTTAAGGAGGCTGGGGACTGGACGAGCGAGTCACGGAGAGGAATGCTCATCGGGAGCGATGGTGTATCATAGGCATGGCATACGGAAAGGGGAAGCGTGCCTCTATAGAATTCGTGTATCAAAATGAACGATGACGGACGAGGAGTATATTCATCGCGAGGGTCAACCTTTGTCAGTCATATGACCCCATGTTCTTTATGAAAGGATGACATATCAGGGACGGCTTAGTCCCGATATCGATACCTGCAATGACGGGCAATCTACGCGTGACAGACTTACTGCCCTGCTCACCAAAATGACGTACTACTTGATATTTGTAAATCTGGAGTCCAATGCCTCCAATCAGGCAGTGACTGCATCTCCTCGTTCGTTTTCTCTTCCTGCCAGAACTGCTCTATCGTATGTGACAAAACATCAATTTGCAGTATAAACAACCAAAGCCAGGTAGTTGTTCTCGCCCCGTGTCATGGTTTCAACAATTTGCAATTAATCCAAGCTCGCCGTCCCGTCCCAGTCAGACCACCAGACCGACCCCACGGCAAACAAATCCACCTTTTTGGCTCCTCCATCTGCTGTCGACATAACAGAGGCCAATCCACTTGAACAATCTGCTTGCACCTACACGAAGTTAAGAATACAAGGTCAAAAAAAAAAAGAGTGGACGGTACAAGAAGCCCAAGTTCAGAGAAACTGGAGATAGCCGACTCTGATGAAAACCCTCCCATCGGCTAATGCGCCTCTTCTCAAGAACACTGGGCCGAACCCCATCCTCACTTCCCCGAGCCTCACTCACTCGTCCACCACCAACACCACCACCTGCAGCATCATTCACAATGGCCGCCACAGCCCCAGCATCGCAATCCAAGAACGCGAAGCAGAATGTCAAGATTCTCATGCTTCACGGTACGCACCTCGACCTTGCCATCTTCCCTCCCCAATCTCACCCTATACATCTCAGGTCTACATACTCCCCTCGCCCCGTGAACCCATGCTACTCGGTCTACTCGTTCTACTCGTGAACTATACATCCGCATATAAAATAAAGCTCCCAGAGGAGAATTACAGTAACTATAACTAACACACCCCAGGCTACACCCAATCCGGCCCCCTCTTCCGCGCCAAAACCCGCGCCCTCGAAAAACTCCTCTCAAAAGTCCTCTCTCCCCTCTCCCTCACCCCGCAACTCATCTATCCCACCGCGCCAACCCGGCTCCTCCCCCAGGATATACCCGGCTTCATACCCTCTAGCGACATCGCCCCTTCCTCCTCAGAGGAGGACTACCAACCCGAGACCTGGGCATGGTGGCGCCGCGACGACGCCTCCGGGAATTACCTCCTCCTGGAAGAAGGCATGGCGACTATCGCGGATGCTATCCGTGAGGTAGAAGGCATAGACGGCATCTGTGGGTTCAGCCAAGGCGCCGCAGCGGCGAGTCTTGTCGCCGCGGCGCTGGAGCCGAATCGGGTGCTGCCGGAGGGAGATGCGGCGCCGGCGCGATGGGTTCATGGGCTGAGGGAGGCGAATGGCGGGAAGGCTGTCCGCTTTGCGGTATCGTATTCCGGGTTTTGGCCGCCGGTGGAGTCGTTGCAGTTTTTGTATGAGCCCAAGATTGAGACGCCCATGATGCATTATTTGGGGAGTTTGGATACGGTGGTGGAGGAGGGGAGGAGTCAGGCGCTTGTGGAGAGGTGTGTGGATGGGACGACTGTGGTGCATCCGGGGGGGCATTATGTTCCTGTGTCGAAGGAGTGGGTGATGCCGTTGGCTGGGTTTATTAAGCAGCATGCGCAGGGATTGGTGGCTAACTGAGCTGTGAGGGCGATGATGAAGTTGATATAGACTGCTGGGTATGTCACTTGATAGATAGGAGGAGAGGCCGATAGAGTAGGCTGATAGACTAGACGTGGCTGGATTATAGATTTACATTGAGTCATCATCAGAAGTTTTCATTATGCGGAGGACTGTCCCAGATCTACAGAATCGAATTCTCCCCCCCACCTGCTCTATAGTCGTGGCGGAAATGAAATTGATTAGCTCGTCGTAGCTTTTATGGGCATGCTGTTCTCCTCTGCCGTCACTCTTCCTTCTGTCATAGAGTGTCCCCAGCAAAGAGGGAGCCAGAGGGTCCCTCCAGAGGACATCAAACTCCTGTCTATTTCGTACTCGTGGGTTGAATGCGTGCCATCATTTCCTCCTTGGTGATGAGGTGGTCAATTCTCTCCAAATGACCCAACAAGCTCTTCATGTTATGGCTCCATTCGTTGAGCACGTCATCAGCATCCTTGGGCTTGGCAAAGCTGACAACCCGTGCCGGCCGGTCGATTTTGGCGTACACTGTCTTGGAGGTGACCAGGTCGCTGATATACTTTTCCGTTTCGTCCTCGGTCAAGTCGAGCAGCTCCGTCAAACGATTCATGCGGATACGTGTGTAGTATTTTGCCACCACACGGACATTGTGCTCAATCACGCGCTTCCGTAGATCCTCCCATCGCTGGTGAGCTTTCTCGTCTGACGACAGTCGTGGGTGCGCATCAAAGATATCAGTACTGCACAGATGAGGACCGAATTGCTCGGCAATGGCGGGCCATCGCATCAGCTCAGGCACTGTAAATAACCGAAGGAGCTCTGCGTCGTGAGATATCTGCGTGTTACGTGTGTCCTTGTGGATACGGTGAAGCAGGTCATGCTGCTCGTTGTCATATGGTGACAGAATAACAAAGTATATGACGCGTTGTAAGACCTGCAAAGAAGTTACTTTTGTCAGCGGTGTATCCTATTCGCAGAATATAGCCAGCCAGGCCCCAACGTGAAACCAAAGTAGAGAGGAAAATAGTGTCGAAATGGCTTACAGGGTGCAGCTTCGCAGGGTCTTCCTCAACAGCCTCAGTATCGAGTACCTGTCGATAGTACTTGCATACATCCAAGTACTTGCCCTCATGTTTCGCCAGTGTGATTTGTTGCTCGTAGAATCGCAATTTGAGATCCGTAGTATCGTCGGGCGTCTCCTCAGGAACCTCTTCGCCACGAGCCCTCTTCTTCTCCCGTTCCGCCTGCTCTTTCTCCAGCTGCTCAGCAGTCTTGACGGGCTTGCGCGAGAGATACTTGGTGCTGATCTTGCGACCGAGAATGCTAGCTTGCGTCCAGTCGCCGTTCTCGATACAGAGGGCAACTTGTGCCAAAATGAACTCCGTCTTTTCCCTCCTGTCCATGGATCCAAAGGTCTCGACCTGCAGCTCGCACAACACCTCAGTGGCTGCCTTCAAGTCACCTTGCTCCTTCTTGATATCGGAAAGGACTTTGGTGACACGGGCTCGCTCCACTTCAACAAAAATCTTTCCTTCTGTGACGGCTCGCAGCGTCTCAATCAGCGAGAGTTTCGTCTTGAGGTCCGGGGCGTCTTGGAGGAATCCGACAACGGTCTGCACCATCTTCGTGATGGCTTGCTTGAGCTGGCTGTGCTTCTTGGACATAACGAGCGTTTGCTCGCCCAGTAAGCTCCAGTCTCCGGCATCCTTGCAGAGTGTGACGATGGAAATCAGTATTCGTGCGGTCGAAGCCAAGTCCGAAGCCTATAAACCCGTTAGTGTGTGGCCATTATCGGAATGACTTCAGGGAATCGCACCTGTCGTGTTTGCTTCTCCAGCGCTGTGAGCTTTTCAATGGCTCCTTGGAGGTTGGTCTGCATCTGTCAGCTCTCATCCCGTGATCAAGATGGCAGTTTCAACTACTCTGGTACCTTGGCCAAACTTTCAGCTTCGGGAAGCTGTTTGTCCACCTCTTTCGAGAAGTCCTTCTCGGGCTTCAACATCCCTTCAGACATGGTGACGAGATTGGAGGGCTTCGTTTTCTTATATTTGTTCTCTCTCTTCTGGGTTTATTACCTTATGCAGGCTCGGAAGTTACGACAACAAGACTGTGGGCTCTCGTAGGTCGAATGTGAGTGGTTTGCGGAAAGGTGTGGTGTAGTGATGATGTCTCGAGCTGATGGCCGAAGCTGGCCAATTCACGCGCAAGCCATCTCTGACGCCACATATAGCGCCGCACAGCGCTCAGCCACGTCACGTGACTGCGACAGATTCTGCTCACTTCCTTGAACCTTCCTTTCTTCTCCTTAACCTGTGCCTTTACATTGCAGTGTTGTTTCGAAGTATTGAGCGCCACGGGGCGGCAACCTCTTCGTCAGCCATCTCTTCTGGCGACGCGCTTGGCAGTCCTTCTTCTTGGACATGGACGCGGCGCCAGTCGCTCGAGTTATTCTACAGAGACATCGCCGCGCCGAAGGCCAAAATGGACAACGCCCTGCCTTCCCAACGACACGTGACACCAGCCTTCAGTCAGCTTCAACCCACTCGAATGCCCCAAGGTTCTCAATCAGCAGGCTTCACCATGATGGAGGTGCTGCGGATTGCCCTCATCGCTCAAAAGCGTTGGTGATTTGAGTTGTGCTTCCCGGTTGTATAGATGACATATACTGCAAGCATACGTTTGTCAGCGCCCAAGAGATGCTGAGCCAGTTGGAGGCGGTATTGCGTGACCCTCACGCCTCAACCACGGCCAGCCGCCGACATCCAGCGGGATGGCATTAATGCACTGGCCAACAAGGCCAATATTTGCACTTCGGAGCGCGAGGGCACGCTCTACAACTGCCTGACCCTTGAACCCGCCAACCTCGTGCACCCAGCCAACTGCAGTGATAGATATCATTCCCGAGCTTCATGAGTGACCATGCGAGGCGAGGACAGAGATGATCTTTGATAAACGACCACTGTTCTCCGAACGACGTGTGCTTGCAGAATATAACGTCCATATAGCTGAAAAGCACGATCAAAACATCAACGTTTTGGGCACCGATAGGGAAGGCTCTAGGTAAGGGGAAGGGATGGGGCCCAGAGCAATCCGCAGCACCTCCGTCATGGTAAAGCCCGCTGATTGGGAACCTTGAGGCATTCGAGTGGGTTGAAGCTGGCTGAAACCAGGGACGCTGAATGCGAATACGTGCCTTGCATCGGGGGCGACTGGAATGGACCAGTGGGCGTGTTTGAGGTCGAAATCGCTGCAAGACTTCACGGTCGGATCAGAGAGCTGGTTATAGACTTCAGCAAGAAGAGGCAATTGGGTGCCCGGTATTTTCTCATCAATGTGCGAGTAGTTGAACGTCAAGCGTTGCTCAGCCCAGGGGCCCGACTCGTCTTTCGGCACCAGCACAGGCTCAGCACGCCAATCCGACAACTGGCCATTCGAGGCCGTGGTGGACTCGCACATGCCAGACTCGATCCTCTCCATCACCAGGCGGTTGAGTCAGTACTTCTGCGGCCCAGACCATCTCTTCTTGGGTGAACGTGTCGAAGGCCTCACATCATCTTTAAGTCGGGGAACGTGGACATAAAGGTCTGTGGCAGGTATTTCGGCAATCGAGAAAGCATTGAGGTCTCGATAGGCATGAGATGCTCGCACAATCTCCTCAACCATGGAGCTAGTAACCAATGGACCCAAAGTCACACCACAACCTTCGAACTAAGCGGTAGCATCGCTCGACGGAACTGACCATTGAGCTTCCCTCCGAAGAATTCGACGCGCAGTGGGAAAAGGGAATGAAGGGGGGTTTTCGGCGATCGGCCCAGGCCAATTAATTAACCTTGGACCATGGCACGACAACAAGCATGCCTTCAGAAGGATGCGATATATCAACGACGCGACTTTATTCACTCAGACCCACGATAGCTTCCGAACAATGCGCACAAACGCTGAGTTGACTGGCGACTCGGAAATCATCTTAAACACGAGGAGGAGAAGTAACTCGTGGAGCATGGCCCATGAACCACATCTCAGGTGCAAACCAAAAATGAATGAATGGAACTTCCAAAAGGGCTCCAGTCAGAGGTTCACTCCCAGGGTTGCCGGATGCAGTTTTTCGACATGGCCGGGTCGTTGTGGGAGATCCAGTTTCCCGAATCGTTAGAGTCTGAGTCAGAGTCAGAGGATTCTTCATTAAGCGAGAGGGCAGCATCGTCTCAACCGACATATTTGTTGACAATTTTAGTGTCGGATGGGCACAGCATGATCTTCTGGCGGTCAGACAAGGTGACCCTGGGGCCTTATGCCGGTTGGGACGATGCTGACCTCTCTCTTGACGAAGGATCTTCTGACTCCGACTCTGACTCTGACGATTCGGGAAACTAGATCTCCCACAACGACACTACAATTCTCAACAAATATGTCGGTCTTGGGCGAGTTTAACGTAAATGGCAGGAAGCCACGATCCCGGTCAAACGTTGCGATACCTACAGGCTACAGTGCCGCTCTTGGTAAATTAAGAAATCGCTGGCCTCTCTGCCATGAGCCAGTTATGCAATAAAAACTATGTACTCCCATGAAGTTTATCAGAATCATAATGTTGGGCAACCTCGATCACGGAAAAGGTAAATCCCAGCCTCTAGGTGAGCCGGGTCGCCCCGATTCCAGTCGAAGTGGTTCTCATGATGAATGTAGCATTTTGTCACTTGAAAACTGCTGGTACATATACTTCTAGCATTGCGCCAATTACGCAGTAGGGCCTACATGTATAATGTACCCCTCATAGTGTCATCACAGCTTCAAGAATCAAGATCTCCAATGCTGTATTCTTCGACGAACTCCTACAGAATTCCACCACCATTGCTTCTCACGAAGGCTACAGTTTAAGTTGTGCGGTTCTCACTCCTGTCACATTGTATGTAGGGGGTATAGAACGATGTTACTCTACTCTTATGGTTGCGAGAGCCTCGTCCAGCAAGGGGACACTGCAAGATTCGTTGAGTTTTGGGTAAGCGGGCGAGGCGTAGCGCTGACGGCTTATCACATAATACGGCTCAGTTTTTACGATGACGATTCACGAGACGCTGGATTTACTCCAGCGACAAGGCTCCCAGATGTAATGACAAGAGGTTGAAGAGGTAGTTAGGTAGCAACAGACATCCGAAGATCGTATGTAGCACGCTGCACCAGGGTCCAGACCAGTGGACCACTTTCAAAGTGGATATTCACCGGCTAACCGGCTTTAGCCGCACTAGACGCGCCGATTCCAGCCACACTTCTACGCGTTGATTGAACCACCACCAACCACCATAGCAGCTTGCGACTCAATATCACCACCATAGCAACCACAGCACCCGCACTTTTCCGCTCCCATTGTGCCCTCACACGATCCTGTTGCCAGTTTAAGGTCCCCTGAGAACAAACTTTCAGCGCACGAGGCTAGCACATTCTCCGCTTTTCTCCTCTCACGAGCCACGCTTCAACTCAACGCTCAACCCGCAAGTCCAGTTAGCCGGGCCTTCAGTTCCCACGATAGTATCCAGCGAAACACGCTTTCCCACGACTCCGATCCCGCATAAATTGCAGCCATCTTGCGCCCTCTAGCCATAATGGCCACCTCTGGCACCTCCTCCTACGCCAGCTGCGTATCCTCCCTCAGCAGCTCCCTCAATTTCCTAGAATCAGCAGTCCACACCCTCGACCACGGCATCACCGACTTCCCCCGCCTAATCAAAGTCTTGAAAACCGTCCGCGTATGTTTCTTATCTGGCAACACCCTAAAGACAAACCATAATCATATATCGCAAATGAGCTAACAAGCCCCCCCCACTGTCTTTCTTTCAACCTCGTTTCCTATCCAATAGCACTACGAACTCATCCCGCAAACAACCCTCACCGCAGCAGAAGCCTCCCTCCGCGACGAAATCGGTCCATACATCGCGTTGCTCCTCTCTCGGGCGGATGCCCAAGTGGCAAGACAAGCTCGGCGCATAGAAACGCTAAAAGCCCGCGCGGAGCTCCAGCAGGGCCGGCTTGCAAGGCCTGATGAAGCGGGGAAGGCATCTGCTTCGTCGGTGAGAGGTCGTAGATTGGCTGGGGAGGATAAACTGAGGGCGCGGATTGTGAGGCAGCGGAAAGAGGCGCTGCGGTATGGGCTGGAGAGGTTGGAGTTGGAGGTTTTGCAGAAGGAGAGGGAGTTGAGGAGGCGGCTTGATGGGTAGGTTTGGTGGTTTGGGGGGGGGGTTGGTTGCGCGTACGTGGCGATTTTCTAAGATGACGTGGGGGAGAGGCGAGGCTGAAGATGGGATGCAAGCTTCAGAGTCTTCAGCAGGACTTGGCTTCTGATGGTGGCCATTGAGAGAAGACTTTGGTGGCGGATCTTTCCATGAGGTTGGGATCATGGGATCTTGGTTATTGATGCTTGATTTTCAGCGCTGTGCTTCGGTGCTGAAACACACTCATTGCTGCTGGACTGCAGGAGTAATTGCACTGGCTCATCTCGCCGTACTGCTATGGACCGGTTCAATAATTCACGGCGCGGACTCACATGAGCCTATATGGCTGGCAACGATGCGGTGGGAGCCAGTTCTCCGAGCAGAGTCAAGCAAGGCTGGGGATCGTGACGGGGCTGCTAGCGACATGACCTGACTGATTCCTGAAGGACATCAACAATACAGCACATGGGCGAGCGTGCAACCATTTCATGGGTCCTATCGAACGAAACTGGGCGCCGGGCGCGCACGCCACAAATACAATACGATAGGTATTCACATCAAAGCCGAGTGCACAGCACTAAAACCCCCATTGAGACTGCACACTTTTGTTTGCATCTCTCGCAAGAAGAGCAGGACGAGGAGGTGGACTTCAAGAAAGGAACTTGGAGAAATGCACAGAGAATAGAAGTTGAGGACACGAGGAATGAGAGATGGCCGTTATGTATCTCACAGCTACGATAGCTACAACGATAGCTGGCTAGCGGAGTATGTACATCCTGCAATTATAGCAGCCGTTCAGAATCCACAGTTCGCGGTTCACGGTTCACGCCTTCACATCCCAGACTCCCTTCTCTTAAACTCTTCCACCATCTACTCATGACGCATCACATGGGCAATCACATCATTCAACTCACCAAACACTTAGCAGCCCCCACCAACCAACCAACCAACCAGGCAAAGTCCATCAAATCGAATGAATTCATGTATATACCACCCCCTTCAAGGCGTTCAAGTCCGAGTCCAAACCTCAAATCACACAAGCCATAACGTTCACGGTTCAACAAGCCCCTCCCTACAAGTAAGTCCCCACATAAAAGTTAAACAAGAACTCAGAACCATACACGTCAAACCGAAAAAGAAAGGCACACGTCTAAAAAGAAAGGCTCACATGGCGAAGACGAAGAAGATGAAGCAGACAGAAAAAGATGAACAAAAGAAGAAGCAGTTTGAAATATGTCCTGCCCATGCTAATAAAAAGGTACTCCAATCCATCCAATACATTGACCCAATGACCCGAATTTATTTCCTGCAAAATGGGAAAGTAAGAAAAAAAGAGCACAAGAAAAATGGTGTAAGTCACCAACAGAAACCATTGTCGATGAGACAGACAAAACAGGCAGGTAGGCGGGTAGGAATCAGGCGAGAAGCGGGCGGGCGAGCAGGCGGACAGGTAGGCGGGAAAGCGACCGGAATGTGGAGAACGTAAATGATATCGTAGCACAGTCTGCCCTTATATACGGCGTAGCTGGCTGAGCGGCTACACAAAGCCCCTTGCTGATATATGCGCCATTTTGGCGTTATTTCTGCTGCTCCCATGCCATTGCCGTCGCCACGCAAGGCGGCCCAGAGGTGCAGAAGCGACGTCCGACAAAGATGCACTGTCGTCCTAGTCGCAGCCCTTGCCACGCATCGCCAGCGCCAACCTTGAGCATTCTTGCCAACCCTTGCTGAGCCCTGCCACCCTGGATACCCCTTGCCTCCTCTTGCGTGTCCTGGTGCGTCCTCTGCTGGCAAAGCCACTGAAGCCACTGAGAAGCGTCGGCTTGCGCGCATGTTTCATTTCGTCGTGAGCTCATAATAGAATGAGGTAGTTGCTTGGTGCGATGCCAGTCTCGCCGGTGCCCCGCCTCCGTGCTTGCCACCATCGTCCGCTGACGTCGGACACGTCGAGAATTTCGTGCTTGTTAAAAGAAATTTCGTTGGCGTCTGAGGGATTGGCCTCGTAGCTGTAGATAGCCTTGGCTTGGTAGGGGTACTCGGTAGGAGGCAGGACCTCCTCGTCGTTGCCTGGGCCTTTCGTGGCTGTTGGCAAAGAGGCTCCGCCGTAGGATGGCATCGGCATTGCTGGCGCGGGCGGGGCTTGTGAGGTCCCGGGAACAGGCGAGGGGTTTTCAAACCCGCTCAGCTGGGCAGATGTGTACATCTGGGGGGGCTGGACCGAGTTGGAGGTCTCGGGGCGGCCGGTGCCACCATAGCCGTTCATGTGCTGGCTCTGGGCGACGTTGGAGCCTTTGGTGAGAGCGAAGGAATCCAGAAAGGCCCGAGGCGTTGAAGAGGGCGTCGACCCAAAATAAAAGATCCATACAATGATGACCATAGAGAGGAGGATGAAGCCGGCGGCGGCAGCCTCTCGGGCTCCGCTCTTGGCATATACGAGCGAGTTGACACCAGACGTGACCAAAACCATGCCGCCGGCAAGATAGCCCGTCACCGCGACATGATAGGTGTGGATGGAATCGCTTGCAACGACGACAAAAATGCCTAGAATGAGGAATAGACTGTAGACGACAGCCCACCAGGCGAATGAGGGAAATTGCTTGTCGGGGTTCTGATCAATCGATATGCTGTTGGTTTGGATCTGCGCAATGATGCAGGCTATGAACGTGATGGACCAGGCGAGCTGACGCGGAGAGGGTTAGCATTTATACGTTGAGAGAGAATTGGCCCAGCAAACCGCGAGACAGACAGATCAACTCACAAAAGCAATGGACAAGGTGGCCAGGGCGAAGGGATCGCCGAGGATATTACTGAGTGAGATACGCTGCTTCCTACCAGCGCCGACGCCATACGCCCGCGAGTGTTCCATTTTCACAAGTGACGGAGAATACCGCGAACCGTGCCCTGGCATAAGGAATAGAGGAGTAGATCTGACTGTGGCAACGGGTACTGTGGTTGAGTTGGCCAAGTACACAGGAATCAGGGACGAAGACGGAAATCGCGTCGAGATAGCGGACAATGTGACAATGTGACAATGTGCTGCAGTGTGGTGATCGGATCGGTGGCGATAACGATGCAAGGAGAGGAGACGAGGGCGGTTTCGATCAAATCCGTGATGCGCACGCGCGAATAAAAGGGAGAGAGGGTGTTCTCCTCGAAGGAAAAGGTGGCCTAACGAGGGATCAAAATCCGGCGCAGCCGCAGATGAAGGAGAATAGAGTTATGAGCGCCAAGAAGGACGGAAAGAAAGAAGAAAGCGGTTGAGATTGAATGAGCGACAGATACAGAGCAACGGGAGAAGACGATGCTGGATGAAGTGAAGGGCTTGTCGGATGCAAGATGATGAACCTGGCGAAGCACGATGACACAGAAGGAGGGGAGGGCAGGAAGGTCAAGGAAGCAGAAGTTAGAAGGGAGGAAAAACAGGATGAAGGGGACGAAACGGGCTGCCCGGTGCGTGGAGCACTCGAGCAGCCACTGGCCAGCTTAGCCAGGGCGAGGGCCAGCTTCGGGACGCGGCGTGGGCGGCTGCGCAGTTCCGGGGCGTGCTGGTTGGTGGCTGGATGTCGAGCGAGCGAGAAGTGGGGGCTATAGTGGCGGTGCTCAACGATGGTTGTGGCGGTGCTTCATGGCCTTCTACGATAGGGACAGGTCACAGCACACAACGACAAAGGTCCAACGACAAAGGTCCAACGACAGAGGTCCAACGACAGCACACAACGATACCTAGCAACTCTCCCCTCTACACAATTTTCTCGACAAGAGCGCACGGACCAAATCCGCCCGCTTTTGCTATGATTTGGCTGTAAAACCTACTGTAACCCTAACAGTA
>SRPP01000407.1:0-22851 GCA_018360055.1 Claviceps monticola
CATATACATATGTAGGTGAATCCACGTCGGGGACGTTCCGCAGTGGACCCGTGTTTGAGCAGAGAGTGATGGAGCCGTGTCATTTTCTTGGTCGAATGAAAGCTTGGCGCGAGTTCGGCCGTGGGGGGTTGGCGGTTCTGCTCTGTCCGCCTCCCATCGCTCGCTCCTTCCAGTCGCGCTCCAGTACATGACTATGTATCTCCTTTGGCTGGAGCCCGGCCGGTGAATGGCTCGAACGGCGGTCTTGCATTGCGGCGCCGACGTCAGCGGAGGTGGTTTGCTACTGTCACGCAAGTCTCTTTCGCATCAGTCATTACGTGTTCTCGGCGCGGCCCTTTTCCCTCGTGAATGTACCTTTGCCCCACCCGATCGCCTCGCCCCCCTTCACTGAGCGACAAGATCAAACTTCAAAAACGTAACAAGGCCCCGAGGCCATGTGAGTTCCAACCTTCACGGCCGTCGTCGTGAATACCTAGGAAGATCTTCTCCTCATGATCAACAACCTGTCCGCGTGCGCTGCCCCTTTTGCGTCTCAAACCTGAAACGTTTCCGTCACCAACAGAACGCGTCGTCACGTGATGGCACATGCGTCGTTACAACTTACGACTCACGAAACTTGAAAGAGCACACTGCGGGATGCGGGGGCATTCTTGTTGTCCATGATACGGAGTACTCTGTATGTACCATCGTGTTGTTCGCGGTAGGTGGCATGAGACTCGAGAGAAGTGGTCAGTTGGCTGCTGCCGCTTATTTCGTGCGACAGACGTGTTGTGTTGCATTGAAGAGATGGCGCAGCAGACTGGCCGCGTCTTTGTGTTCATTTTCTTCCGTGACATGCTGCAGCCTGCAGCCCATGTCGTCAAATCCACTGGGGAGGTAAAGTGCGCATGTTGTTATGGTACCTGTCTAGGTACTGCGAGGTATACATATCGACCATTGCAAGGCTATTCAGTGCACAGATTGCCTACTGCGTTTTTGTCTCCTCCGAATCTCCGGCGTTACCTGCGAGTCTAATGACCATTGACTGCGAGTTTGGCTACTAGGAGATATTTCACTGAGAATTGTCCACGGCTGGATTGTCTACTGCAAAACTGTTAACTGCAAGTGCAAGATCATCTACTGCGAGTATCTCCTGCGAGATTGTCTACATATGTACTACCAAATTTCTTTCTGTCTCGTCGACGCATCCCCGTATGTCTACATCTACAAGACCATCATCCACAAACTGCTGCTTCATCCATCCCTCCCCCTTTCTCTGCATGGCCATAAATACCGCCATTGAGAATAACATGCTCATTATCCTCCGAGTCATCTTGCACCCGTCTCCAGCCCGTCCTGCGTTCTTGTCGACTCTTCACACCGCCCACGTCCTTCTCTTTGCCCTTGACCTCATAGACAGGCCGCATGAGGGAGCCCAGCAACGGATTACTACTGAACGCTCCGCCTCCCCTACCACAAGACTTAGGAGGTGCATACCCTGATGTATTCCCATATACTCCCCGGTCAGCGTCGCCATCATTGTCGTCTTCAGGCGTGACGGGTCTCTCTATCGCGGCCATCTTCCTGACAACTCGACCGCCCACGAGATCAATGCTGAGCACCTGCTGCCGCTTCTCGTAGTCCGGTTGCGCACTCCACTCCATTTCACGCATGAGCTTTTGCTGCCGTTTGAGTTCCTTGGCGCGCTCTTCCGGGCTAGCCCACATGCTGCCCAAGCCGGACACGGCGCCGCTGACGTCGAAATCGGCGGCTTCGTCGCGCACCGTTGTGCGTTTCGCATTCTGGGCTTGAAACGCCAGTAGCTTGTCGCGGTGTTCACGCGCCTTCACAGCTGCCTCGGAGAGTGACCCGTTATCTGAATCAGGGGCACTAACGCGGGGCTGTGTGAAGGGGGCGGGCTTCTTGGAGACTTCGGCTCTGCGATGGGCTGCTGCGTTGACGGCCATCTTCTCGCGGCCTCGCTCATCCTTCAGTTCTCTCACCATGGCTTGGACCTCGTTAGAGCTGAGGAGGGGTGATCCGCAGAACGTGCAGGGCCCTAGTCCCTCTCTCATACAGATGACTTTGCCGCATGATAGGCAGTTTGGTGCTGCTCCTTGAAGGGGATGTCTGGTGGCGACACAGTCGCACTTCTTCCTCTTGCCGTTCTCCAATGTAGGGTTTGTTGTGATTTCTAGGGCCCGAATGGCGGCGTCCAGGTCTGCAAGCGCGGTGGATTGCCCTGCCATGGGCGTTCCGCCTGCTATTGACACTTTTGTGCTGTTTCTTGCGCTTGGTTTGGGTGTCGATGCCCTTGAACTCGGGTTCGACTGCGCCTTGGCCTTGGACGGCACATCTGATATCAAGAAGCCAGCGGAAGACGCGTGCTGCTTTGTTTGAGGTTTTTGGGCGGGAGTTGGCGTCGTTGATCTGGATCCATGGCTGCCACTTGGTTCAACGACACGTGCCGAAAGATATTCAGAATCCTGGTCTTTCTTGCTGTAGGCCTTGCTAGCGGGACCAGAGTATTCTTGTAGCTGTCTAGCCTGCGGCACGTGAATATCTGCCTTCTTCTTATTTGGCCCTCGACTTGACTTGGGCACCGCTTGGATTGCATCTGAAGTGGAGGTTTTCGAACCACGATCCACTACTGGTAAAGGTGGCTGTGAGTCAGACGGCGCTTTCCTATGCGAGTTGAACGACGCGATGAAGTCGACTGCAAGAGGCGAATCACCAAGCAGGTCGTTGAAATGCTCGGCAGCTTTTGGTTTGGAGAGGGTCGACGCATACTTGAGCATCTGCTGGAGGTCCTCCTCCGGGAGGGGGAGGAGCTGAGAGAGCTGGGCAAGCGACATTCTGTAAAGAGGTATGCCAAGGTGAGGATGTTTGATGAGGATTAGCTTGTCTATGATGCTTCATGACAGCGAGTGAGGCGCACGTCACTGTGACTCCGAGTGAGTGACCGATTGTGGAGCCCCTGACAGCCCATACTTGACTACCCTAGGGCTTTTTGCATCGACATCTAGCATGTGTACATGTACATAACACCTTCGAATAATAAGATAGTTAGTTGATGAGAAGTCAATTGGTACTCTACAACTTACTCTCCAACTGATCTGCCAACGTGCCGTTAAAATGGCTGACGTCGGATGAGGAATCTCACACGTCCGGCGCGACGAGCAGGTACTCCGTACCGAAGGCAATAATTCTTCGTTACTTCAAATTTGCTGATGGCCAAATTGGCTACCTCGGCGTATTGATGTCGAGCCAGAAAGTCATGTTTTCCACGGCACGCACATTGACGCAGCCCGCACCTCGACCTGAAAATGCTCAACTTGGAAAAGATTGATCTTGTCTTGAGTCCTTGACTTCCACGATTGTCTCGTCTCGCCTTCGCACACGCTCCCTGTGCCGCCATCACCCGAGAAACGCTGAGCTAAACCCGATTGGGGACAACCGCGCTTTGCTTCCGATCCTGCGGGTCGACTCGGCCGTTCTTTTTCCTTCTTTACGCCAACCTTTGCATTTCTCAACCGTCGTTCTTCGCAAGCGAAACCACCTTCCGCAGTTCTTGCCTCTTTCCAGCATCATCGCAACCCCTTCGTTCCGCACAATCCACAGTCATCATGTTCGCCGCCAGAATCCAGCGCAGGGCTTTCTCTGCCACTGCCCGTGACGTGCGTTTCCATTCCGTCTGAATGAGATGGCTCGTTGAAAGCCTCGCTAACATGCCATGCCGTCTCTGCCATAGCTTTCCAAGGTTGCTGTCCTCGGTGCCTCGGGCGGCATCGGCCAGCCCCTTGCCATGCTCATGAAGCTTAACCCCAAGGTCACCGAACTGGCCCTGTACGATGTCCGTGGCGCACCTGGTATGTTGCGCGATGTCTTTGGAACAATTGTCACCAGTCATATTCGATTTTGATCCAATTTCCCCCACCGCCCGCAGAAAGTGTCCTTTCAATTTTCATCGGCACATGGACCGAGCTAATCAAGAATCTCCTCTGCAACAATAGGTGTCGCTGCTGACTTGTCCCACATCAACACCAAGTCGACCGTCATCGGCCATGAATTTTCCCCCGCCGGTTTGGCCGCTTGCGTCAAGGGTGCCGACATCGTCCTCATCCCCGCCGGTGTTCCCCGAAAGCCCGGCATGAGCCGTGACGATCTGTTCAACACCAACGCCTCTATTGTGCGCGATCTGTCCAAGGCCGTTGCCGTCTCCGCTCCCAAAGCTAAGGTCCTCGTCATTGCCAACCCGGTAAACTCGACCGTCCCCATCTGCGCCGAGGTCTTCAAGGCTCAGGGTGTCTACAACCCCAAGACCCTGTTCGGTGTCACCACCTTGGACGTCGTCCGCGCTAGCCGATTCGTTTCCGAGATCAAGAAGACTGACCCCAAGGACGAGAACGTCACCGTTGTTGGAGGACACTCTGGTGTGACTATCGTTCCTCTCTTCAGCCAGAGCAACCACCCCGACCTGAGCTCCAACAAGGACCTCGTCAAGCGCGTCCAGTTCGGCGGTGACGAGGTTGTCCAGGCCAAGGACGGTGCCGGTTCCGCCACTCTCTCCATGGCCATGGCTGGTGCCCGCATGGCTGACTCTCTTCTCCGTGCTGCTGCTGGCGAGAAGGGCATTGTCGAGCCCACCTTTGTCGACTCTCCTCTGTTCAAGGACCAGGGCGTCGATTTCTTCTCCAGCCAGGTCGAGCTCGGCCCCGCGGGTGTTGAGAAGATCCTGCCCATTGGTGAGATTGACGCCAACGAGCAGAAGCTTGTTGAGGCTTGCCTGGGCGACCTCAAGAAGAACATCCAGAAGGGTATCAAGTTTGTTGCCGAGAACCCTAGCGCCTAAATGGAGACTCTTGTCAGCCACGTGCCTTGTTTCACTATCGCGCCTCGATGATATACTCGATCTATACGGGAAGAGAAGCACGATTCATACAAAGACGGGTGTGAAAAAAAGGTCGGTCGGATACTTGTGTGAGAGATGCACAGTACACACACACCTGTGCCGTACAAACAAATGACAAAAAAAGTGGACGAGGCGAAAATTGACCTTTGCATCTAGCTTCTAAAAAACAGAGGAGATAAGGGGGAAAACGGGGGGGGGGGGGGGGGGGGGGGGGGGGGGGGTTCACAAGAGTGTGGCATTTTTTCGATGTGCCTTGTCGAGACACTGAGAGATGGATAGACTAGACTACAGGTCAGGTTACTAATTCTGTTGCGGGCTGCAGAAACGGTGAACAAGTACAGTCGTCGGGCGGTGATTGTCCAGACGGGATGGCGAACACAACTGGTCTGTTTCCCATTCCTTCTCTTTACAAGAAACGCAAAGCTGTATAACTCCTGTTCCACAGAGGGGGGGAGAGAACATCCACTGACACGGGTGTGTAACGACCTATACTAGATTCTGGGCCTTGTATCACTGTGCATCTTTGCGACTTGCATGGTCTTGTTGGTCGTGACGAAGAAGCGGTAGCAGCAGGAGGAGGGGCTGTGACGTGGCTCCTGTTTCGTGCTTCGACTCTTATCCTGCTGTGTGGATGGTGGTACCGGTTTTCAGAATAAAGACAAAAGAAAATTAAGAGGTCCGAAATGGAGATGGAATAACTTATGAGAAGACCGGAACGGTCCTAAACGTTATGCAAATTAATGTGTTGGAACTTACATGACATCTGAGCTTCACCATCTCTGAATTACTCACTGGACAGTAAGCTTCTTAATTTCCGAAACTCTTTGTATCCCACCAGATTACAATGGGAAGTAGACGGACGAACTGTGCACTTCGAGTGAGGTTAGCTATGTACCTCAACATGTCCAGACTCGGGGCTTTCCAATCCGGCATCTCGATTCGCTGAGATCAAAGTACATTTCTGGTTCCTTCATATCTTATCCTCTAACATTATTTCCAGCAAAAAGGGGTCCTAAATCACTATGCGATGGTCTTCCCTAATGTAGTTACAATCAGGCTCGCTGCCAGCTGGAGTCTGGACGCGTTTATTTGGAAAGGGGCTTTGAAGAGACTGGCATGTTTGGGTCTCTTGATTATTGTGTGCGTGCAGCTTGCTCTGTAAAGGGTGGTATCTGTGCCCTATGGGCTTTATCCAACTTGTTTGCTATGTACGCCCGAGATGCCTCTTTTGTGTCCTCAAACTTGTATGCTACTATCCCCCTGCCTATATGATCCTACACGGTATGCTGCATTATACGCTGTTACATAGCACAAAATGCTTAATAGCCGCACGTGAAGTTTCATCCTGTCGCGTTCCATGTCTTGCTGTATCCTCCATGATGCGCCAGGCTTTTTGGCAGAAAAAGGATTCATTGATCCCTCACAGGCACCCAAGCCTTTCTTCATCCCGCCTTCCTCTGTTCTCTTCTTCTTATTTCTCTCTCACCTTTCATCATGTCTTTTCTCTTCTCCCTTCATTCCTTGCTCGTCCTTGCTCATCGTTTCTCTACAATCTTCTTTCCATCTTCTGTCCATTATGGGGTATAATTTGGTATCATGAACCTCTCGACCTCTTTCCCGCCCACCATTATTGCCTGCAAAACAAGTCGCTAGCGTCTACCCTCTGCGTTGCGACGCTCTGCTTCTCCTTGGCGGAACATCCGCCAACCTCCCTGCGAAACAAGGCCGCATAGTCCTGCGCCTTCCCCGCAAGGCTCTTTTGCGTCGTGAGCGTGCCGTCCCATGAGAGGAGCGGGACCTCGACGGGTAGCTGCAGGTATCCCTCTTCAGGAAGCGTTTCGAGCATGTCGACGGGCGATGCGAGATCAAAGCTCCCAGGGCTGCTGTCGTGTTGGGGGTTGTCGACAGATGACTTTTGCGCTGCTGTTGCTTCTGCGTCTTTCTCGTACTCTTCCGGTGGGTCGGGCATGTCGCTGTGCGCTCCAAGAATAGCCTCCGCAGTCGCTTTGCTGGGATAAAGGGTGTAGTAGCCTCGTAGACGGGAGAGCTGGAAGACGTAGTCCAGCCAGGCGGGATACATTTTGCCGGTTGTCCCCTCAGTGAGAACAGCCGGTGACGAAGACGAAGACGTCGTCTTCTTCTGGTACAGTGTTCGAGATATGAAGTGGTGGAGCTCGATCCATTTCTCACCGGTGAACAGCATGGCTTCGCTGTTGGGCCGCTGCCATAGGAAGGCAGTTTGTCCGGATGCACCCTTCTTGCCGCCTTGCGGTGTGGGAGGGGAGAATGCAGTGCTTCCGTCTGCGAGAGTACGGGGAATAGAAAAACTGAGGCCCATCAGAGACGTGTCGTAGTCTTCCAACAGGGCCACTTTCGAATGCAGCTGATGGAGCAACGAGTATTTCACATCTGGCTGCAAAGTAAGCATAAAAACCAATGTGTGGCGTCTATCTGCCTGGAATATCGCTGCCTGTATTCCCTAAGGAGAGAAGAGAAAACAGATGAGCAGCACACGCAACATACATTGGAAGAACTGAGGTGTAATCTCGGTGTGGGGAGACAGTACCAGCACGTGACTTTTCAGAGGGTCGGTCGGCCAGAAAGACTCGACAAAGCGCACGGAGCTGTCCTCCTCATCCAAGGGCTGTCGAGTGATGCGACGGCGTAGCGAAATCATGGATGACTGCTGCCTAGCCCGAGATGTCGGACGAGGCCATTGAAAGCCATTCAGAAACTTCTCCATCAAAGGCTCAATCGTGTGGGGCAACTCCACGGTAATGTGAGGAGTATGAATACCGGCGAGATCGGCTCTGGCAATGGAATGAAGCAGCCGCTTGAGGTTTGCGGTCTTGGTCGGGGTAGCATGAATGAGAATGTCAACCCGAACCTTGTTCCAAGCTACGAAGATCATGAAAGAGAGAGAAAGTTCAGTGGGCGTTCTCGTTCTCAGAATAGACACAATCGACTGCAGCAATCATTTTCTCGTACCTGAGAGAGCTCTAGCGTCCAACTTGGACATCCAGGCGAGGCTCTTTCTCGGACGCTCTGGCAGCTCAATGAGAGCCGCCGACGTGGACAGAATCTGGTCCCTGGCCGAGGCGAGGAAATACTCTTCTTCGGCGGTTGTTGAATCGACAATCACGGCCTGCGGATGCATGCGCGCGTTGATGGATACTGCGGCCGATAGCAGTTAGCGACAACATTTTGGCTTTGGCCCATTCTAATTCCATGACTGTCAGATCAGGATTGGCAAAGCCATGAGATATTCCCTACACAAAGCTTCTTTCACGGCTGTCCTTGTGCGAGGCTCAGTGGACGATTCAAAGTGATCAGGACGAGCATCTAGTTTTGTTTCCAATTGAGTGTCAGTCGAATGCGCTAAGACTTCTGAGATGCGGGCAAGTCGTTAAGCACAAGCGCAACTTACCGTGCGTCATGAGCCGACAGTCCTTGTCTATGCCATTTACCTCCAGAAGGTCCTTGACACTCACGTCAGCTACGCCCATGAAGGCAAAATGAACAAGGTTCTGGCGTTCCATGGCCATTTCACAGGCCATGGGCAACAATGTCGAGGCGCTCTTGAGACTCGCCGCCGCGAAAAACACGTTATTATTTTTGCGCGATGCACCGCCAGCGGCCGAGGTGGCTCGGAGAGTAGACTGCAAGGCGGGAAAATGAACTGGTCCGTCGTACTTGGGCCGCGCCTTGACGCTGCCGCCTTTCGTCGCAACTCCGGCGGGAACTGGCTTTGTCTGCTTTCCAACAGGTTTCTTAGACTTTGGTCCGTCCATCGAGACCTTGTCGACTTTGGTGGCAGCCTCGGAGGCAGGCAGGCTATCCGCACGATGACCCACGCCACTACCCCGGCCGGCTGCCGGTTGTGCTGCACCGGGGCTGCTGAAACGCTCCTCATAAGCTCGTTGGATGGAATCGTAGGAATCGTAGGAATCGTAGGAGTCCCAGGCTCCGGCGTGACTCGTCGACAGGGGGCTCGGGACGGTGGCGTGGCGACGTGCGAAAAAGAAGACAAGAGCGGCTGTGATGAGGGCGTATACGGCGATGCGCTTCACCCAGGACCTCCGCGGCACCCGCGACGCGGTCCAGTAGGCGCGACGCTTGGGATGATGGCCTGGCACGGAAATGTCATCGCTCTTCTTGGCCATTTCTTCGTCATGGCGCCAGAGCTGCCACGCCGGCGACGCCGTCATCCTAAGGTGTGTTTTTGACGTCGAGAGCGGGCGGGTCGGAATGTCTGACGGAGAGCGATACACATCAAAACATGATGTCGCGAGTTGGAGTAGCGAGCGCTACGGCGGAATAGTTCGTGACGACCAGTGGGATCGATTCTCGGGCGAGCACGAGACAACGTCTGTGAAGATTGGGGAGGTTTTGGACGTCGATGCAGAATAGATATTGAATGGGAACATGGATGAATGATGGAGATGCACGGAAATTTGAGCTGCATATTTATGTACACATGTGACTCGTGAGTCGTGAGTCTCTGTGAGGAGGTAGGTACAGTGTTAGGTACCTATGTACACCGTACTGAACCGCAGGGGGCTGTTTTAGGGCCCGATTCACCAACAAACGGGCCGCTACAGGATGCTACAGGATGCAATACCCCTGCAACTTGCAAAAAAGGGGAACCTTGACGTCACAACGCAAAACATCACACCAGACAGAGACGCCACGCCCTGGACAAAGATAGTTTCGCAAGCCAGTGTCTAAGTTATGTCACCACCAAATCCTCCTTCGTCTTATCCATCACAATCCACCTCGTCAACTTCATCAAATCATCCCCCAACGCCTCGTCCTGCGACGCCTCACTGCCCGGGTCCGGAAGCGCCGGCGGACAGATGTACTGGCCGCTGCCCTTGGTAGTTGTGGCAGCGAAGATGGAGCTGACGGCGCCCTGGAACTGGGTTTTCTTGAACGGTTCCATGGCAACCGAGAGGCCGTAGCCGGCAAGAGGATATCTGTGTGCCCAAGCATCCGTTCGTTAGCGATGGTAGGTGACCGCGATGAGTGAACAGAGAAAGGGAAGTTCAGATGGGAAGAAAACGGCGGAGAAAACAGGAGGGGGGAGGAAGGGGTGGCCTACGGCTCATGAATGTCCTCCTTGCTCTGCTTGGTGCTCACGATACCAGGATGTACGGCATTCATCAAAATGTTCGGGTTCCCCTTCTGCGTCACGTTGCGATCAAAGTATCGCGCGTAGAGGATTCCAGCCAGTTTGCTCCTCCCGTATTGTTTCTTGGAGCCCATATTCGTGTTGATGTCTGGCAGGCCCTTGAACTGGATGGTGCTTGGCACGCTCGAGTGGAGATTGCTCGACACGTTGACGATGCGTACTACGGAGCCAGCGTCGGCCGTCTTCTTCATCAACGGCAGCAGCTGTGATGTCAGCACCGCGTGGCCCATGTGGTTGATGGCCATGTGGCGATCGACGCCCAACGAGCTGAGTTTGAACGTCATGATGCCACGGCCGGCGTTGTTGACGAGAACATCCAACCGGTCTGTCGAGTCCTTGATCTGCTCGGCCACGCTCTTGACCTTTGTCCAGTTGGCCAGATCGCACTGGAGCCAGACAGTTTTGTCGACCGAGGCCTGACCCAGCTCCTGGACGAGGGTGTCCTTGGCGTCGTTGGCGACCTTTTGGTGAAGGGAGAGGATAAACAGCTTGTCAATGTTGTTCTTGAGTAATGTGTGAGCGACGCCGTAACCTATGCCCTCGCTACCTCCCGTGACAACGGCCACCTTGCCGGACTGGTCGGGCGTTTCATCGAGGCTGAAGGGGTGTGTGGATAGGCTGGGCGCGAAATGACCAAAGTTGGCCGCAACTGCGTTCTTTTTCTGGTGAGTATGTCGTAGTCTTCACTGTGGACTGGGAGCAATGGGCTGGAAAACACGTACTCTTGCTGTGTTCACGATGGAAGACATGATGTGGGCGGCAAATGTTTTTTGCTCTCTTATGTAGAAACGAGAAGAAACGGCTGTCTGTCAAGGAACGTCTTCTACTACAGCAAATATGCAAGAACAAGAATTGATTAGTTTCTACTTTGGTTGAGACAGACTACCTATTATATTTGAGGTCAAAGACAGAAAGCGCCGCAGTGGCTGCTCGTTCCAACGCCTGATTGTGCTGCGCAATACATATGTGGCTATGAATCATCACCGTCGGGAAAGAAATAAAGCGGCGGGTCGAAAACTGGAAGGGGGTCACGTGACGTAAGTTGTACCGCAACCATTCCTCCTCATACGAATACCTCGCAGTGCAGCTTGTGGCGTTTCTCCCAACGTTCCATCACGATCGTACAGTGCAGATAGGAACCTTTACATACTCCGTAGGTTTTCGAAGTTATCTTTTTCTCATCTTCTTCGTCTCGTTTCCTGTTCGTGCGCGGAGTATGTACATGCTCTAATGTACAGGATACCTACACGAATCAGGCACACGCGTGCGGGCGGGGCTTGGAGCCACTTTGTTGTCCAGAGCAACGCAACAATGGAGCAACTCCAAAAAAAAAAGAATCTTATCACCACCACCGGGTGTTGCTACCACGATACCACCCATCCATCCATAACCCGTCGTCCTCTTTGTCTCTGCATTCACTCTGCATCTGTCATTCCTCATCTCCTCACTACTTGCTTTCTTTACGTTGACGTTGAAGCAAAACAACTATTATACAAATTCACGAGCAGACGGCCATCATGGGCAAATCTCGCCGCAACCGAGGCGGCGCCTCGCAACGACGCGATCCCATTGCCAAGCCCGTCAAGCCACCGGCCGATCCCGAATTAGCCGCTCTACGTGAGGCCAAGATCCTGCCCGTTATACAGAGCTTGCGCAACGCCGACCCCAAATCGCGCGCCTCGGCCGCCACAGCCATCACGAACCTCGTCCAAGACGCCCGGTGTCGCAAGCTGCTCTTGCGAGAGCAAATCGTGCACACCATTCTCACACAGACGCTCACCGACGCCGCATGGGAGAGCAGGGCCGCGGGCTGGGGCATCCTGCAGGTGCTGGCGCAGGAAGAGGATACCGACTTTTGCGTTCACCTGTTCCGATCCGATATCCTGACAGCGATTGAGTACGCCGCGCGGGCGGTGGGCGAGAAGCTGGTGGCGGGAGGTTCTGAGTTTGCGAAGCTTGCCAAGGCTGAAAAGACGCTTGTGGTCAGCATCACGGCGTCGCTTGTGACTCTGCTCACGGCCCTGGCTGAGGCGGGAGACGAGCTCCTGGAGGCGATTTCGTCCAACCCCATCGCCACCGAATTGCTGTTCCTGCTCGTTACGGTAAATGGCCATGAAGGCGACAGTCTCGTTCTCCTACGTGGAGATGCCCTGGCGTGTCTCATGATCCTCACCGAGGACAATACATCCCTGGCTAGCAAGCTCGTCGCCAACACCGAGTGTCACCGGGCCCTATTAGCTCTCAAGGACCAAGTATCCGGCGACGGCGTGCTGGCATGCGCGACTCTACACAACGTCTTCGCTGCGCTGGAAACCCTCCGAGGCGGGTCTTCTGTTCTTCCGGGAGTTACTGCTGCGGATGACGACTCGCTGCTGATACCCACGCTTACCAAGACGATTGCAGGAGTGCAGCTCGGTGGTAATGCTGCTGCTGTCGCAGACACCACCGAGGGAGGCTGGTCCAGCCCCATCGAGCAGCAGCAGCTCGCGCTGGAGACGCTCGCGTCCATCGGTACCGCGCTTATCTCGTCGCATGCCCAGGCCTCTGGCTCTTTGCCCGCGGCGGGCCACAAGAAGCGAGAGAAGGCGCCAGTTGAGGGGGATGACGAGGACGAAGACATGACCATGGAAGTGGACGGACCTGATGGCGGTGAGGACATGGATCAACACCAGGACGAGGAGGTTGCTGAGGACGACGATAACGCTAGCAGCCAGGACGACGACATGGACCAAGATGCCATGGAGGCTGATATGGACATGGTGACGGGGGTCGACGACGCCGACCAAGACGCCGCCAACTTGGAGAGCATGCCCGTTCTCCAGGCTCTCATCCAGCTCGCCATCCCGCAGCTCACCCGCATTGCCTCCCTCCAGCCCACCGATGACGACTCCCTCCGCCTGCAAGGCCACGCCCTCTCTGCTCTCAACAATGCGGCCTGGTCCGTCTCGCTTGTCGACTCCTCCGACAGCCTTGGTGCCGCCGTCCAGCAAGTCTGGCTCCCTGTCGCCCGCTCTATCTGGCAGCAGGTCGTCACGCCCATCCTCGCCAGTGATACCGCCGACATCCGTCTCGCCACCCAAGTCACCGGCCTCGCTTGGGCCCTCGCCCGCACACTCGCCGGGGACCAGCCCTCTTCCCCGCTCCAGGGCTCAGACAACCGCTATCAACACGACCACCACCGCAAGTTCATCTCCCTCTACCACGTCACCCGCACTATGTCTCCGTCCTCTCCGCCTTCTCAGGAAGACCCCTTCCAGCGCCTCGGCGTCAAGTGTGTAGGCGTCCTCGGTCAGCTCGCCCTGGCCCCTTGCCCCGTACCCACTAACCTCGAAATCGCCACCTTCCTCCTCGGTCTACTCTCATCCCTGCCCGACACGCCCCCCGCCGACGCCGTCGAAGCCCTCAATCAGCTGCTGGACGTATACGCCAACGAGGACTACCCCTACGACAAGCCCGTCTTCTGGCAACACGGCCTGCTGTCCCATCTTGAGGTCGTTCTGCCCAAGGTGCGTGCCATGGCCAAAGGTGTGAACAAGACGTCTCAGCCGGAGCTGAGGACCCGTGCTGATGAGGGAGTCTTGAATTTGACGAGGTTTGTGGCGTATAAGAAGAAGCATCGACCACAGGGGTGTTGATTAGGGAGAGGTACCTTGTGTGTATCCTTTCCTCATGATTTTTGAATGAAATTTGTCTTGTTTTCCTTTTGCTATTATGGTCGAGCGTGATTTGGGCACTCTGCTGCTGGGGATAGAGAGGGCCCCGTCAAAAAGTTACAGAGAGGAACAAGAAGGGAAGGGGAGAAGGAAAGGACAAAAAAAGGACAAATTTGGATATGTCTCCAAAGAGAAGGTGATGAACGAAAAGAGGAATGCATGAGTGAATGATTTTGCTGGATAAGGAGAAGCTGAATACGCAGATAGGAGAGATGTATTCGGGGGATGTCAAGTGTATAATCTTGATTGCTGTAAATTACTTGAAAAGACACATGTACTTTACTGGCATCGAAATGGCATGAGAAGGGCATTCATGAAAGAAGACATGTGAGTCACTATCGGATAAGAGGCCTGGCTGTCTCGGGCAGCTTAGCTTCACTGGCACTCTGCAGTTACATATAAACACACTCCATCTCAAGCATATTCTCGGTCCTCGTGAACCAAGTCCCATGATCCGTCCGGGAGAATCCATCGGGAGTTAGAACCGACTAAAATAGAGATACGGTGATTCGAAAGATGGGGTGCAGTCGCAGCTCGCGAATGTTCCACCTCGCCAGCGATTACTTCAGTCGATTTCCGCTGACGAGTCGCCAATCCAATCGCAACTGAATAATAAATGAAGCCCAGTCTTCTCGAGCCTCTTGAAGGTCTGCGTCTGGTGTCGGACCGTAAGGTCACTCGAATAAACAATGAAAGATGAAAGCACTAGTGCATAAACATAAACAGAACGATCGTATTGGGAGCTTGGTATTGGGTTGTTCGTTCTGGAGGCAAAAAGGGCGGATGCCCGCCTTGTGGTGTTGTGCTTCGCTGTGTGGGCTTGTGCCCCCCATATACGAAGCACACACCAATCAGCGTGCGCTCACTACACTGCCCTTGTGCCCCACTTCTATCCGGCGATTCCAACACTCGCAGTCTCTCTCTTCATCATAGAGAGAGGAATCGCCGTTTGCCTCCATTACATACAAGATTGCCACATCCAATGCACAACTCCATCATCCCATCCCTCACAATTATCATGGTCTCGCCACACTTCCTCACTTCAACCTAATTCGTGTCGACAAAGCTTTCCGATGCCTTGTTTGGAGCAGTCTTTGTCATCGCATCCGCAACATTGTCGGCACCATTAATCCATCTGATCTCAAATATTTCCCTTCGTTTGTATGATTGACGTAAAGCCATGATGTCAATCATTAAGCATTTCTCTTTCGTTGTACCTTGCTTCACCAGGCATTTGCATAAGGAAAAAAGAATCAGTGCACATAATCGTCGAGATATTTGGCATTCCGATTTGACTCGTGATTCTTTCCAGTGTCGTTCCGATAGCGTATGCTATATCCGCACCTTGTACCATTCCATATAGCTCAGAAGCTTCAAATCGGAATGCCAAATATCCCGACGATTATGTGCACTGATTCTTTATCCCTATCCGAATGCCGATTCGCACGTTACCTCAAACCACAAAGCAAACACGGATTCCCGCTCAGGAAGTCCGGTTCCATGAACCGACGAAGATCCAACCCGAAAAAGGGCACTGGATTATTACTACAATGAGTTCAGGGCGAAAAGGGACACCGTTAAGGTCAAGCAAAGTCGGCTGCACGCGGTTCGACGGTGGATCGCGTGCAGCCTACTTTGCTTGACCTTAACGGTGTTCCTTTTCGCCCTGAACTCGTTGTAATAATAGTCCAGTGCCCTTTTTCGGGTGGGAACTTCGTCGGTCATCTTGTCTTTGGTTTTGGCACAGAAGGCATCAAAGCATTGGTCCGCGGTCATCATGACTGGAGTCACGAAAAAGTCATTTTCGTTTGTCGACTCAATTTCCGGATCAATCTTGTGCCAAACCAACTGGCTGTCGCAGACTGTCTGCAGAGTGTCGTACCACTCACCCCAGTGGCTCACGCTCGAGAGCTTGAACGACAGGGTGGGAAAATTGTCGGTAATGGAAGTTGACCTGTCCATTTTGGCGATCGAGGAGAAATCTCAGGCAAAAGAAGAAAGAAGCTGGACACCCACGTCCAAAGATGAATATGTTGATGTGAATACAGACAGGTAAAAGAAGTTACAGGGGAGTCTAGTATAGACTGCCTCCCGGGCTCATAACTTTGACACAAAACTGTGATTGTGTTGTATGAGGAACCAAGCCATCTACGGGTGGGAATGGTCGAGTCTTTCTAGTTACAATCAGGCCCATTCCACCATAATCTGCCATAATCTGCATGGTTCTCTAATCTCCTTTGGGAACTTAGTTAGGTAGTTCTCATGATTGGTGCTTGCTCGACACATTATCCGAGCCCCACACCTTTAGGGTGAATGTACCATCATCCTGACTCATATAGTCTGTACCCTCACACCATGACTAAATGCAACACATGATCCTAATGACAACAGGATTATCCAAGAACAGACGGAACAGGTTTATCGACGAAACCAAATGGAAGAGGTACCACGACAATGTGTATACAAAGAAAACAGCAGGCCTTTGAATGCGATGCGACCTGACAGCCGAGATATGAACACACCGGTTATGACTGATTCTGAAGTTCGGCGTATAGATCATGGAAATCAAGAGATCGGTGACTACTGAGGAGAAATATTCTAGAAAGAAATATAACTTCTTGGCACTGAGAGTCAAGGCTTTCCAAGCGTTATGTCGATCGGGAGGAATTCCCCAAGAATTTTAGGCAAGAACTTTTCCGGCAATGCTTACCGGATCAGCAAATGAGTACTACCTCAACGAAATTGACGGAAAGGGATACACATTTGAAGGGAATAGTGGAGGCATTGAGACAGCAATTTGAAACGCGCACGAACCGACAGTACGGAGTACTATCGAAGGGAATATCGAAAGTTGACCCTTGCGAAGGTCATGAAGGAGAATTCTGACAAAACGATGAGTGATTGCCCGGAGAAACTCATCGAACAGTTACGATTGCTACATTCAGCAATCAGTCACCCTAGCAAGCACAAAGAATTCAGAGCTCCGAGAAATATTATTGGATGCCGTTGAAGGATTTGACGAAGCAGAACAGACAATTCAAACCAACAGACCGACATTCGAGGAAGTTATTGGGACTTTAAGGGGGGCTTTTCGCGATAACAAGAAAGCCTCCATGCAATTTGTGACGAAAACCAACGACAAAAAATGGCAATGCAGCCCTCTTTACAGATGGAAAATATAGATCATGGACTCCGATATACATATACCACTTGATCTTAAGACAGCAGCATTGCGTGTCTTCGTGGATGGATCATTCGCGAACACTTCAGATTTCACATCACAGTTGGGATGGGATACGTGGTTATCATCGAAAATGAAACAAGATCTCAGGACGAGTCAAACTTTGTTCTCAAAGGGAATATAATTACGTAGAGCTCCACGAAAAGTAAGAGAGTCACGACTCACGAGGAGTGCTCTTGCTTCTATCCGGCGATTCCAACATCTGGGTTGCCGTTATACCAGACCAGGTCACCAGAGTTCTCGCTTGGCTCGATGCCGCGCATAGATAACTTTAGGGGTCTCAAACTCGGAGTTCTCCTCAGCAGAAGATAAGCCAGCAGGACTGACAGCGGGACTGGAAGGGCGGTAGGAATGATAAGACGACCGTCAGCACGCCTGCCTGGAGCAATTTGCTGCATCGGGTCATCTTCCTCGTCAGACTGACGAGGCCGTTTATTTATTGCATCTGCTAATGTAGGAGGAAAATTCACCTGCGAGGCTGTCAATCCTGCTATCAGTTCCGCTGCCAATCCTGCTGCTGGCTTGTCTTCTGCTAGGAGAACCCCGAGTTTGAGACCCCTGAAGTTATCTGTGCGCGGTATCGAGCCAAGCGAGAGCTCTGTTCTGTTGAGATACAATCTAGAACTTAGCACAAGTCGCCTTTCTCTCCGATTTCTCATTCACGAAAGCATGGAGGCCCGTTGTTCGAATGCTTTAGGTCATGGTTGTTGAGAATCGTTTCGATGATGTTAATAGGCTCATCCCCATCGTAGTTCGTGGGTACCCATACGCGACGATGAGGGTCCCTCTTGTCAGACTTGTTGCAGCATTGCAGTAGGTACTGACTTACAACTTTACAAGTGCCATCCCATCGCATCAACTTCATTGACACACAGTTTACACGTGTACGACCCTCGCTCGAAACGAGTCGAAACGAGTCGAAACGAGTCGAAACGAGTCGAAACGAGTCGAAACGAGTCGAAACGAGCTCAGAGCAAAGCCACCACATGAAAAAAGTAGAGCTCTCATTACAGAAGCTATCGCACTTAGTCGCCACAGTCGCAGACCAGTCAACTCAGCACACCCATCAGCCAGCAGTCAACAATCCTCAACACCGCTCAAACACGCGATACAGCCCCTTCAGGCTCGCCACCTCCAAGATTCCCCCATCCATAAGTGCCTTGGTAGCAACCAATTTACTCTTGAACGCCGGAAAGAATATGTGTTCCACTGCCCACCGCACGTGCTGTCTCCTCTTTTTTATTTCCACCGGAACATCATCCTCCCCCCCTTGCCCACCATCATCATTGCCGCTGCTGCTGCTGCTGCTGTTATTGTTGTTATCGCTGTTGTTATTGTTGTTGGTGGCGGTGGTACTCTTCCCCACTAGAACTGGAGCAACGGGCAACTGCTCCGGCACATAAAACGTGGCCAGTTCCCGCAATAAAGTCTCAAAACAAGCCTTTTCCTCCGTCCAGTTCACATTGGGCCCAAGACGAAGCAAAAACCGAGGAAGCTTCCCCAGCGGAGGCGTGTACCCTTTTACCAGGAGGGGAATTGAAAGCAACTGTCCGGCGGGGGAGACCTCGAGGGAGAAATACTCCTGGAGCATTTCGCGTCGTTCAATAAGCTGAGCGGATACCTTTTCGATGATAGCCTCCAGGGGGAAATCATCGTCCGAGGCGTCGAGGGCTTTCTTTTCGGACTCGGCTGCCATGCGCAGTAAACGCCGAAGATCTAGGGCAGGGCTGAAACGGATGGTGCCGAAGTTGCCAAAGTCGTCTAGGCCCAATTGATATAAATACTCAAAGCACGCGTGGCCATAGTCCACCAGGTATAGTTTGACGCCGCCCTGCATGGCTACTAGTCTTCTGTTCTCGTCTACGATGCCGACGAATGTGTGTGTGGAGAATACCTCGGTCAGGTCGTTGTGAATATCGCGGCACACTTCGTTACGAAGCTCTTTGAGGCTATTCAGCTTATAAATAGTCGTCTCTCGGTCTTCGATTGTCTCGTACTCAATCTTCTCTGGCAAAGCCAATGGCTCTTCTCTCGTGGCAGCGGTACCCTCTGCAGAGCTCTCGCCGGGTTCCGCGCGGGGGAACATTGTAGTTATTTTGCGAGCATGCGTGTCGGTCCGGATCAGGTCGTTAGAGTTTCTCCTTTTCTTTCCCGAGATCATGAACTTGGGGACAGGCTCCCTTTCCTCGTCCATGGGATCAGAAACCGGATTGGCGCCCGGGAGCAGCGTCTGTGTCTGGAAAGTTCGGCTTGCATCGACACTTGCCAGTTGCGACTGCAGCTCTCTGCAGACTGCCTGTCCGATTTCGTCTTCATTGAGGAAATGCACTTCGCGCTTTGTTGGGTGAACATTGACGTCGACTCGGGCCGGGTCAATTTGCAGGCTCAGGTAGATGAAAGGGCGGCCCCCTCTGGGAAGGTAACTGTCATAGGTCTGCTCCAGTGCCTTTTTCAACTGGCTCGATTCTACGCATCGATTATTAATAAAGAGTAAGAAAACCGTCTTCTTGATGTGGTAGTTGGCATTCGTGGCCAACACGTGTGCCTTGAAGCCCCACCGCTCTTCGGCTGCTTCGAATTCAACCAGCTCATTGGCAACACTACTTCCGTACATCTGTCGGATTCGGTCAGAGGTAGTAGCTTGGGCTTGTATGGACAAGCTGCTGGAGCTTTCTCCAGACTTTTTGCAGGTGAAGCCCACCCCTTGACAGTGAATCGCGTAGCGTCCAACCATGTCGATGATCTTGTTGAACTCGTCGGCGTGAGATCGAAACGCTCTCCTACGAGTGGGTATATTGAAAAAGAGGTCCTCTACGGTGATCTGGGTGCCCGGCCGGCCTGCCACGCCCTTTGGCTCTACAGGCTGGCCAGGCTTGGGGGCGGCCAACCTGCCGTCCAGGTAGTGAGCCCTCCATGCTAACGTTGAACCTTTGGTTTTCGTCGTGACGGACAGGTGTGCAATGTGACTTATGCTCGCCAGAGCCTCTCCCCGAAAGCCATATGTCTCTATTGATGACAAGTCCTCAAAGGCCTTGATCTTACTCGTGGTATGTCGCTCACACAATATGGCCAAATCATCCTTCTGTTAAGCGAGAAATTTATCAGCGAACATGTTCTGCAGGAGCAGGCATGAATGGTGAAATAGACAGCTAAGGGTATATAGATGAGCAACGTTTGAACGTAGTAAAGAAGAGTTTAAAGACACACCTCAATCCCACAGCCATTATCTGTGATTTGAAGGAGCTTCAGCCCACCGTCCTTGACGAGAATGTCCAGAGCCGTGGAACCAGCATCCACGGCATTCTCTATCAACTCCTTGAGAGCATGGACCGGAGCGACGATAATCTCACCAGCCGCAATTTTGTTGACCACGTCCTGGTCCAAGGCCTGATATTTTGGAGGAGGCAATATGCGATTAGCCAGAGCTCAAACAAGACCCACTACTAGAGAACTAGACACTGCCCCTTCCAAGTATATTGGGAAGCGCATCACCAACGCAACGCGGGCTATTGAGACCTTACCTTGATACGCCGAGCAGGTCGAGGCGCGTCAGACTCGGGAGCATCTTCGACTTTCCGCTTGGCACCCGCAGGGCCGTCCAGATCCATGCTGTCCATTCTTCTTCTCGCAATGGGACAGGCGACCCAGACAGGAAGTGAAGCAATCACCACAGAAGTCGCAAAGAGCTATCAATGACGTTTCGATCCACCCATCCCCCGGACACCGGCTTCACCTCTGGGGGCGTCAAACACGTGGCATGGGATCGAAGGCTCGGCAGGACAAGATGACGAAACTATATCCTTGCGCCGTTTTCCCCTCCGCAAACTGGAGTGGGGGAACGAGAAAAAACACGGACGGTGGCACGCTGGGTCGATGGCTGGGTCGATATTAGACAAACGCTCTTGGTGCTGGCGTGGTGCTGGCGTGGTGGAGTTGCATCAATGCGCTGGGTAGATCGCCAAACCTCAGGGTTCAAAGACGCGAAAACGTGGCGGGGGCACGTGACGCTTTGACCAGCTCGCGCTATCCCCGTATATTGTTCCTGTACGAAGTACGGAGTGAGTACAGAGTACTCCGGTACGTACTCCGTAATGCTCCGAATGCAATGCCGGGTTGGCCGGCCCAATGCACGGACAGCACGAGACGGAAAAACGTGACTTTTGCATCCGATGCCGTGCGCTCAGGTACCGGATTCAAGATTGCCTCGATGCGGCGGTGGGTCCTCACCGGGCCAGAGGCCGACAACGCAGTGGATGAAGGGGACAAGACCAGACCAGACATGCAGGACTTGGAACGAGTGCACCAAGCCATGGGAAGTTGGAGCACATCCATCACGAGCCAAAAAAAAGACAAGTCATGCCTCTCCTCGCATCAAAGGAGGCAAGGCGCTGGTCCCAGACTCCCAAGGTCCATTTTCCAAGCGCATGGGATGCGGAGGCTACTCCGTACTCCGTACGGAGTACGTACCTACCTACCTATGTATATTGATTGTACGGAGTACATGTATGATACATACACCCACCTACTCCGTATATCGCGCCCCAATCCGGATATCTATTTCGAGAAACGTATATACATACGGAGTACATACATAGCATCATGTGGTGTATGTTGGATATTTGGTGCAGCATGCGGCAGAAATGCAGCAGAAGTGAAGCAGACGCAGATGCAGAAGCAGAAGCAGAAGCCAGCCAGTCGCAACAGCGGGGGCCACCGCAGCAACAACTGCCGTGGATGGGTCTAAAGCGAGGAATATGTATGGGTGAAATGGGCACTTGCAACTTGCAAAGTAGGTACATATGTAACATACGGTGCAGGCAGCAGCAACGAGACGAGTTGTTAATTTATCGGCGCAGCACAGCGCACTGCGTGAGTGCGACGCTGTAGTATCACCTCCGCGCGGGCTTCGAAAAAAAAAAAACACCCCCGTCTGCTTTTCTTTTTCCCGCGTGGTAGGTAGCCTGCGGTTGGGCCTACGACCATCGGATGAAGTCGAGAAGACGCTTCCTCTGCTGGGGGCAAGCCGCCCTGCGAGTATGTACCTACATACATACAGGTACGCCCACACGTGTGTACTCTGTGTGATTATGCATGTACTCTATAGGTACTGTACTGCTGCCAGCCCATGGATGCGCCGCCTATCCCGCCGCCCCTGTCCATGTCTCCCTGCTCTCTACTCCCTGCTTTACAGTTACTCCCTGCTTCATACTACTCCCTGTCATCGGCGGCGACCAAAGCCAGGCGAGGGCGGGTGGACGTTTTGGAAGGGGTTGCGATGCTTCTTCTGCGCCACATAACTATGTATGCACGCCGTGGGCCCGCCACACTGGGCCATCTCTCTCCGCTCTCCAAATCGTCCCGCCTTTCACGTCGCAACACTAACGCGTTAAAACAACCCGTTCATCGTCATCATGAATGACGTGCTCACGGTTGCCCCAGAGCCAAGCCGCCGGCAGTAGGTAGGTACATACATGTAGGTGCATTTCTCTTCCCCTAGCAATCACCTGCTTTCTCATGTCTTCCATGTCCCAGACTCGCATGCTGCAGCCACCCGTCGCACAACGCCGTACCGTCCTTGCCTCTGCTTTCCGGCGGGAATCATGTGTAGGAGGAGGCAAGGTAGGTATGTACTTCGTAGATGCCTATGCCTATATACAGAGTCCCTAGGTATGTCACAGCGTGAATGACCCCAAAGCACAACCCGATAAGTTGTCGAGGTGCAGCTCAACCCCCCCCCCCCCCCCCCCCCCCCCCGCCAACATGAATGAACATGTCGTGAGGCTTGCCCGTGTCGACTGTACATGCCGGCAGATCC
>SRPP01000408.1:0-22828 GCA_018360055.1 Claviceps monticola
TCTCAGTCAACTGAGATCACATTCTTCGTCTGTCTGAAGACCCCTTTGACCTTTGTCCGGGCTTCCACCTTTTCCGGTCCTCCGACCTTCCCATATTTTCTGGCGACCGCGCCAGGAGAGGTAAACAATTGCTTCCTGAAGCAATCCTGGATATCTGTTCTCTGCCGTTGCTGCCGTGGTGCGCTTCGTGCCGAGATTTGTCTATGTCTTCGCATTTTCTTGACCGTCGCTGCCGTCATTGCGCGTCTTGTTGAGAGCCTTTCAGTCTTCCAGATCTCATAATCTCATTCTTTACCGCACTGCCGTCACTGCGTGCCGAGTTGAGAATTCTCAGGAGGTTCTTCTCTGTTCTTTTGCAGATCGCTATCAGTACCAATCATCTTCCATCAATTTTCATCATTTTTCTTTTATTCTATCACTTATTCATGAAACCAGTCATTCATGATGTCTAAAACTCGCGTTCCTAAGCTTCCATCGATGCGGGAGATTGGGACGTATGATGGGAAAATACCTGCTGAACGATACTTTCGCCGACTAGGGCATACTCTCAAACATGTCAACGATGGTGAACATGTCGATTCGAGCACTTATATCTCCATGTTTGAGTTGGCTCTTGACGGAGATGCCGCGGTATTTGCGGAAACATCATTCCAGATTCGATCGATCATGAGTCGGGCGTCCAAGGGCGTTGCTTCGGATAAAGACCTTGAGGATCTTCAGCGCACTTTTTCAGTGAGGTATCCCCCAGCCGCTGAAGAAAAGAGAACTATCATTTGGCCCGATATCGACGTGCACCAAGCTAAAGGCGAGAATCTTACTGGATACTTCAACCGGGTCTTGAATTTCTATCAACGTGCCGGTGGGCAAGAGAAGTCTACAACTTCCTTAGAGTCACTATCGCCATCCGAGCTTTTCATGCTGCATCAATTTATATCGAAGTTCATTCGCGGTCTTCACGACAAGACGTTGATGCAAGAGGCCGTCGGTCAGAGGGCTTTAGCCGCCAACAGCTTGCAAGAGGCTCATGACATTGTGCATGAGGCTGCCACCGTCTTGGAATCCAAGGCAAGCCTTGCCTATTTGTCGGCTCGAGATACTAGAGTGTCCCAACTTCAGGAGCTTATAAGAGTCCAAAATGGTTGTTCAGCTGATGAGATGATCTCACGTACTTTCTCCTCAGCATATGCGAACGCTGAAGCTTGTCGGACCCCTTGTGTCGAACCAGTCTTGCCACCAGTAGCTGAAACAACAAATCAGTATGCTGATGGGACTGCCTCGTTGCCGCAAGAGCAAGACTTTATCGACGAGCCTGTAGCTCGCGCCGCTCCAGCTGACGCTGTAATTGGAGTTCGTCATGCGTCTGCTGACGCAGAATCATCTTCTTCAATTATGCCCTTTTGCCACCTATTTCAGTGTGGGGTGTTTGGCTTGAAATTTTTCGCGGAACGATTGTCGATTCCGATTTCGCTTCTTGATATATGGCAGACTAACGCCAAATTGTTTAGACAGTTTCGAAGGCTGTCATTACGAATTTCCTACCCTCGGAAGCGCACGAGAAAAAAGTTGAGGCGGTAAGACGACGTCCTTCTCGAAAATACAAAATCGTGTTCACGATCGAGATACTCCGAGTAGCGTCGAGTTTTCATGGTCGGGGGCGACCATTTGTTGGTGGGGGTCGCGGAAAGCGCCGTGCCAGAACTGTCGGTCCTTGCTCCGCTTTCAGTCAGCCGTCCTATCACGTCGCAGTTCTGATTATTTGTCATCGCCCTCACATTTTTCTTGTGAGATGTTGTTGCTACTTGTTGAGACACCTTTTGTGATCGAGGGACGCTTTCTGTGGAGTTGTCGTGTCAGTCTGGATTTGCATGTTTCTCTTGCTATTCTTTAGTTACATTCCGTTCTCTTCGTTTCCTAGGCATCTGGAGAGATCGCATGAGACATTCAAAGTTCAACACAAGGGAGATCAGTTTGGGCATTTGGTTAAAAGGCTTGAGGGAGCCCGCTGAGGACAGAAAGGAGGGAAGAAGAGGAGAGGGGGTTTTGTCGTGTTTTGAGGACTTAGTTTCTGTCGTGAGGATAGTGATTGAGTATCGTTCTATGTTCCCATTTTTAGTCGGGTAGATCTTGTCATATCTATCAGTCATTCTTCTCTTTTCCTTTTCTCAGTCAACTGAGATCACATTCTTCGTCTGTCTGAAGACCCCTTTGACCTTTGTCCGGGCTTCCACCTTTTCCGGTCCTCCGACCTTCCCATATTTTCTGATGCGCCGTGCATTGGAGAAGTAAAGAAGGGCTCGAGAAGCCGGCAGTGGTGGGGAAGGAATCCATTGCTGTTAAAGTGGGGTGCCTTGTACCTGTTACATAACTACTCCTCGCTTGTGAGAGGCGGCAATGGGTGGAAACTTGAGACGAATTAACGCGAGGAACTGCGTAACACAAACGCGGCAAGTCGGTAACATTTACAAGTAGGTGGGAGATATCACGAGAGATGCCTGCACTCGTGTTCTCTACCCATACCAAACAAATGCATGGGAAAAAGGCCTTAAGGCGCAGAAATCTGCACCGAGTGTCTCGACATCATCATGTTCCGGTACTTACAATCGCTAGGTAAAGTGCCCCACTGATATATGTATCCACAACGTGGCCCCTGCAAAAAACAACGGAGGATTTTGAGCTCCAAAAGTTTGACTCATTCCGCGGCATCATCAGTGCCATCGCCAGTATCACCATTATCACCGCAGCCATCGCCATCTAATCTGCTTCCAGTTCACTCCGCCGTACGCGTCTTCAAAGCATACTTCCGTCTCCTGCTGAACACACTAATGGACACTGGTACTCTGGCACCTCGTATGTTACCCCATCCATGAGCAAATGGTCCCCCCGCTCTCCCCTCCTCTCCCCTCCTCTCCCCTCCCCTCCCCTGCTCCCGTATCGTCAACGCGCTGACCTGCCTTTTGAACCTCGATAGCCGTCTCGGCGGAGAGTTTGCCTATACGCAGACCCAGCGTTTCCATCACCGATTTCGAGTTCGTCCTTTTCCCATTGAAACCCCCTTTCCTCGCTCGTTCCTCACATTCCAAACGCGCCTTTTTTTTTAAAAAAAGGCAATGGAGCAGAGAAACCTAGCTCGCAAATTCTCACACCTCGCGACAGCATCGTAGCCACTTACCGCGACCTACTCGCCTCCGACCCCGACCTAACGAAACCCGTCGCCGCAATCGAATCCCTCATCGCCCTCCTCAACACCGTCCCCTTCACCACCGTGTACGAAACCCTCGACACCATAAAGGCGCACTCAGACCGCCTCAAAGCCTCCGTCGCCAACCCCGTCCCCTTATCAGCCGGTACAGACCTCTTCCTCCAGTACCTCGTCTCCTCGCTTAAGCAGCAAGAGGGCGACAGCGGCAACTTCGAAGCCGTACGCCAACACCTCCTGCGCAACGGACGCCTCTTTGCGCAACGCGCCATCGCCGCAAGAAACGGCGTGGCAGAATCAGGATGGCGCTTCGTCAAGGAGGGTAAATGCGTGCTCACTCACGGCGCGTCCCGATGCGTCACAGGCCTGCTGGCCCGCGCGGCTGAGAACCTCAAGGGGAAGTTCAGGGTCGTGTATGTGCGGAGCGAGTCGCGCGGGGAGGAGAGCGACGATGTGGTCCGCCAACTGCGCGGCATGGGCATTCCTGTGGCGGAGATTCCAGAGGCAGCAGTTGCGCATGTCATGGGGCTGTTACGCCAGGTCAATATGGTGATTGTGGGTGCTGAGGCTGTCACCTCGAATGGGGGCATTATTTCGAGGATCGGCACGTTCCAGCTGGCGCAGTTGGCGTCCAAGGTCAAGATTCCGTTTTATGTGGCGGCCGAGACGCACAAGTTTGCGCGCAAGTTTCCGTGGGATCAGCGGGATCTTGGGTTTGAGCAGCGTATGCTGGATTTTAGTACCGATACGGAGAGCAAGCAGCCGCAGGATGCTGTCGACTACACGGTATGCATCTCTAGTCTCGCACTCATTTTCATTCCTTTTTTTTTTAAAGTCGTTTCGTCTAGTATGAAACGAGTGGGCAATGTAGCGGCCCATTTCCGTCCATTCGGAGCTTCCCGCCCCTTCTCCTCGTCTTCCATTTCTCCTGCAGACCTCACTCTACCTATCCCCCCTACTCAGTATCTTGACATCCATTCTAACAATAGTCTTGACAGCCACCCGCCCTCATCTCCAACCTCATTACCGAAAATGGCGTCCACCTCCCCCTATACGTCTTTGAGCAACTCCTCGATATTTACGGCAGTCTAGCGTGAAGTGATCTAATCACCGTGGAAGCTCGCCTGTAACTGCAGGCGCAGCTTAAGCAACACATCTTGCAGGGGTTTGAATCCCAAAAAAATTGGGAACAGGACCAGAGCGTTTTGTTTTGTTTTGTTTCGTTTCGCCTTACTCACGGTTTTGTCTCCCAATATCTTTTTACCACCTTGGACGGAAAAGTATTGGCAGAAGGGTACATAAATGATAAGATCCCGCAGTTAGCTTGAAAGGGGAAAAAGACGGTTTGTGCGCTTCTTGAAGTTTGGGTATCAGCGGCGGCTTATTGGGATGGATGGCGTTTAGGATGTCGGCACGCGATACGCGGCACGAATGACAAGAAAGGCGAAACGACTGCTTTGGCAGTGCAAGCATGAATAAGGAAGAAGCGAAATATGTAGCAGTTTTGTCTCCCTAGGTGTCCGAACGAGAACTGTGCCTCCATACCAAAAGGAAGAGGAACGGAAAGAGTTCAGAATGAATAATGGATTTCAAATTTGCCGATCATCTTCCGTACGAGATTGTAGCTTTTGGACACCTAGCCTACCCTTATCATTCCTAGCCACACACCCTCATACTTTTTCACATGTACTTTGTTCCCAGAGACTAACTAACTCGTCCTTACTTTTGAACAACGGGCGACTCAAGACAGGCCGATGATGTATTCGTAGTCCCTGCACTCCAGCCCCTTGAACCTTCCTAGTACTCAGGAATATGTTGCATATTCCTTTCCTCGACTCATTTTCATAACACTCCTCCGACCACCAACACATTCACGCATCTTTTACCAGCCTCGCTCCAGCCCACGCGTATGGATAATTCCTCTGATACCAATTCACGAAGCTCTTGCGTCCAGCTATCCTTGGATGAGTTGCCCATGACCCGCCCAACACAATATTGTGCTTTTCGTCAAAAAAGTCTGCTGTGTAGCCAGGGTACAGCTCCATGGGGTGGAAACCTTTATGAGGGCGCAAAATGGAGGACGTCCACTCCCAAATTCCTCCCATAGAGGACTGTCCGGCCAGAGAGGTGCCACTCGAAGTTACTGGCTCCGGATGCCAGCTCTTGAAGCCAACATTCAGGCCGGCAAGGTCGATGAACAGGCTGTTCTCGACCGCAGAGGACGACTCGTGGGGGGGTGTCTCTTCGACGCCGTTGTTTACAAGATGGCCGTTTACGGCGGGGACTTTCTTGACCAGAGTATTTCCCGTGGCGATTTGGGTTTTGGATTCCACAAAGTCGTAGATGCTTCGGGCCTCTTCCAGAGTCGGGATGCGACCGCCCATCCATAGCGCACAGTCGACGAGTTCATCGTAAGATGCTTGGACAGGCCAGTCGAGAGCTAGGCTGAGAGGGATACGGCCGTAAACTGTCCGGACAAACTTTCCTTGGAGGAAAGAGTGCGGAAGATTTGTGGGAATGTGTTTATTGTGACTGCTGGGGTGGGACACGCCATTCGAAAGAGAAGGGGATGGGGATAACGACCAAGAGGCGGGTAGTTTAGAGCAATTCGTGCGGTAGATGTACAAGGCATACTGTACTGAGTTAGGATCGTTTCTCACTCTTCCTTCCTTCTTACTCTTGTTAAATGTTCTTTTCTTTTCTCTCCTTTTACATCTCCCTCAAAAATCTGGTGGGCAAAAACATCCGGGAAGCATGATTGCACGCTTACCTCTTCATTGGTGATAGGCCGACCTCGTGCCTGAAGCGCATGGACTTTGACTCTTCGCACTGGCTTTTCATTGTCCCTACAATAAGTCAGCACAAAAAGAATGGTGGTGTTTACGCAACCAAAAAAAGAAAGTGGAATCTTACCATCCAAAGTGCACATCTTCGTCCCCATCCTCCGGGTCGTCCGTCCCCAAAGAAATAGTCTGCTCGGGAATTTTGAACCACACATTCTGCGTGCGAGCCTCAAACGCCTTCGTAGCCATTCTCTCAAAATCGGGCATACTCGTATGTGGCGGTGGCAAGATCTTATCGCTCTGCAGCATCATGTACAACAGCGTCTCGAGGTGCATCGCCTCATGCTCGAAACTGACCCAGATGGCCCTAGCTGTTTTCCGCGTAATCGCGTGCACGCCCTGCTTATAGAGCTCGGCCATACGGGCCCGCACACGGTCTTGGTACATGATGATTTCTTCCACGGGCGGCCACTCATCTGGAATTTCAGAATGGTCGTGGCATTTCTCGGGGTTATCAACGTCTGGGTCGATGCCGCGCTCGAATATGGCGTGGTAGGAGACTGGGCTAGTAGGGGCCCAGGCGCTTGTCTTTGTAAGCTGTATATCGAGGAAGGTCGGGATATGGCCGAGGTAGAAAATATATGCGTGTCGAAGCTCGATGGGCTTCTTGGTGAGTTCCTGCTGAGGGAGCATGGCCCTGGTGACGATATCCCAAGCGCACCAGAGGGCTCGCCAGTCGGAGAGGGATGGGAGAGTATTGGCGGCGTAGAGAGAGGGAGCTTTGCTGAAGGGTGGGTCTGCTCTATGGAGCACATGAAGACCTGGACGTGAGAGGTCTCGTTAGAAGCTGTCGTACACGGGAAGCTCTTTTCTACGTACCATACTCGCCGTTCTGAGTCCAGGTTTGAGTTTCGCGAAAACCTGCGTTTCGCCATAGGTCATCCGCACTAGCCTTGGAGTATTTGAGACTCTGCTCGATCTTGATACGCTCGTGAGCTTTGATCACAGACCCTAGGACGGTGACCTCTTTGAGCGGAGAGATGAAGGCCTGGTGGCGGCCGCCTTCGTCATCGTAGACGTATTCTCCGATGACACGCCAGTCAGGGACGTGGAATAATTCCTTGCCGTAGACGCTATTGGCATTGCTGAGTCCGTTCAGAATGAATCTACTTAAGTTAGCGCGACGGTATTAACAAAGAAAGCTTGAGGTGATGGATTGTCTAACTCGTGTGTTTTGCCTTCTCTGTCTAGTCATTGCTTGAATTAGAAAATAATTACGAGCAGTATACTGAGGTGCACAGTAGTTCCCTTACCGTTGTATGCGTGACTACGAGTGAATGAGTTCAAGTTCCACATCGGCATAAGAGGGATGCTTGAATGCTAGACAAAGACGTACTATACCATTTCTGGATTCCCACACGAGTCTAGGCCAATGACCATGCTATCATCGGGCTTCATAACGTCCGCGAAGGTTTGCAGAAAGTCGGCAGCCTCATTTCTATGAAAATTTCCTGGAGGACGCATCAGGTCAGCCCTCGTGATATCATGACTTTGAAGTGGCGGAGAGTCTAGTGAAAGGCGCAGATGCAGTGCGCGTGAAGTAGGAAAAGTTGGGGAAAAGAGAAGTATGGAAGAACACTCTTTCGAAAGGTGAAAGTACTTACCAATGCTCGAACCCAAATGAATAATGCATTTGGTTTTGTTCACAATGCCAGGCTGCTTCAACCACGTCACTCCGTCGTCGTAGGTGCCCAGAAGACCATGGCAAGAGACGTACTTAAAGTCGGGAACATGCGAGAGGGTACGCTCCAGCTCCTTTTGCGACAGATCGAGGGCGTAGTAGTCAATTGACTTGTGTGAATCTTCGAAGGCTTGGAGAAGGAGATAAATTTTTCGAAGGTTTCTGCGCACAGTGTCAGTTGGACTTGTATCATGGGGTAAGCTTTCGTTACAGGGACGCAATGGACACAAGGACATAGATTTGAACCGCTCTGTAGAAGGGCTCGCTGATTGGGGAGTGAGAGTGACATAGAAAGAGAATGTATTGCAAGAAACCGGTTACTATAGAGAGGAGCAATTGAAAGGAGGAGAGAAATGGGAGCAGAAAAAGAAAAGAAGCGCTCAGCAGATACTCACCCACTTCCTAGTTCGATTACCATAGAGCCATCAGGGATTGCGGCGGCAATTTCGGCGGAGTGCTTCTTCAGCAGCTCGATTTCGTAGCCAGTCAAGTAATACTCGTCCAGATACGTAATCTGATCAACACGTGAGATTGGATCGCAGCATCCAGGAGCTGGGAAAAGGGAGAAAATGCCAACATCCACAGATGCGACTAATGATCTGTGGCCGGCAAAGTTCCTCAAAGGGCCCAGCTTGAACATACATCCTCGAATAATTGCAGACCCTTCTCATCGTATAGCAGCATGGTAGGCAGCCAGCGGGGTCCACCATCGTGAGGATTGAACGACGATACAAGTGCATGTCTGAGGTTTAGATCGTCCTTGTTGCTACGAATGTCGATAACATTATTTGGGTGTTTGCCCGGTTTCGAGGGTGATTTGTGGTTCGAGTCGATGAGGACCTTCCTTTCGGGGATCTGCTTGACGGCGGTCATTTTACGCGGTGTGTTCAGAGACGCTGTTGACGGGTAAAGGTTGGCTTCTCTTCTGTCCTGGTTCTCTCTGTAGTAAGGAAGTGAGCGGGAGTCGGAATTCATATAGCTGCAATGTCAGGAACAAGCACGAATTGGTGGATGAGCTCATGTGTCCGTCAACATGTCAGATCAGGACTGGAGTACTGGAGTGGAAACAAAAGTGGGATGCAAAAAAGCATGGCATTTCGATCCAAAGCTCCATTCATCATGACATTTCTCCCTCAGAGGAACCCCAACGCGGTACCTGTCGTCCGTTTCGACAAACAGCTCCAGGTCAGGACCAATGGCACATTTGCCATGGCGGGACAAAGGTCTCAGGTGTCGGCGAGAGTGTCATGGTGGGTGGATGGGCGCGAGAGGAGATGTGGCGGATACGACCGCGTTGGCGCAAGTGGAAATATTCGTCCCAGAACTCCCAGGTGATGTACCGAAAAGAAACCCACGTGAAGTACTGTACATCATCGTACCGGTTGCATGGCGAAGATCTAGGGCGGAGGGGAAGGGCTCAAAGGTTTCGTGGCGACTAAGACGTCGTCATGATGTAGATCGTCTGGCAGCCAAGACCGTTTGTTGGCGAATCAGATCTTAGAGTGTGGCGTTCGGTCGATAGTCGGTGCAGCATTGGGACAGTGGGAGATGCTGCCGTTCCTGGTCTACGGAGTAATAGTTTGACTATTTGTTGAGAAGTGGGACGAAGTGACATGAAAACGAGGAACAAAGAGACAACGGGGTGAGTACATCAAGTAATAAAGTGGTGAAGTAGCAAACCAACAAGAATAAAATGACGAAGCGACGTAGTAACATGGATACAAGGTGTCGAAATGACGAAGTGATGCGGGCGGAAAGAGAAAGGCGGAAAGTGAGTCCATAGCAATAATAGACGGAAGGCACAATCGTGGATTGCTGAACCAGGAACCGAGACCCAGGTTCGCGGACTCCGCCCGTTTCAAAACGCTCTTCCACGATCCACGTCTCGATCCCACCCATAGTGATTTCGAAGTTCGCACTGACACTGCAGCATCGCGTACATTGCATTCGTTGTCATGTCGTGCTCATCATACATTCCGATAGCCGCGGCAATGTGATGATGCGCCATTATATGCGGAGTCCGGAGTATGTACTCCGTACCTCGTACATAATGGAAAAGGGCTCTGGCCCACACAGACCCTTCGCTGCTGCATCCGCAGTTTTGAGTTAAGAGATACATGAATAGGGACAATCCTACTCTCTCTACTCCGTACTTCAGACTTCTTCCTTGAAGGATGTACTTGCAGCAGGCGGCAAGTCTTGAGCGATCCTTGCACCCGGTGGTCTGTCGTACCCTTCCAGAACTCTGCGTAACCGGCGACACAACAGATGGCATCAGCTTGACTTAGCGGGTGACTCCACGGTTCGCGATCCCTCCCTGCAGTGCAACCGACGCCAATGAGCCTCATGTGTGTCTACCGGTACATGTGTAATGCCAATACGCGGCAGAAGCTTCCCCTATTGTTCTTCGTCCCCTTTCTTAAATTCCCTCTGACGTCAGGCTTATTCTCATGCTTCGGGATAACACACAGGTGGAACTTTGTCCACCCATCACTGATCAGCAACAGCAAGCCTATTGAAGCACGACCATCTGCGAGGCATGCAACTAGTGCAACTACGTACGAATGAAACGAAAACTGAGACTGGGTAGCATCATGTCGTAGAGGTCATCGGCTGCCGCCTGCCGGTGGTCGCCAACTCATGCGAGCGCTCGTACATAGTACCTAGGTAGTGCCGATGACCCGATCACAACACGGCGTACCGCGACTCATCTGCATGTAACACTGTGGCCTTAAAGCCAGGCCCAATCACGTATGTACAACATATTTTTACACGCTCCGTAACAGTGGTGCTGTGGGCAAGAACGATGCCGAGTGTCTTGATTCGCCAGAAACTTGGTTGAACGGCTCTCTCTGAGTCTCGATTCTCTGCACCACAAGTACCGAGTATACATAGTGGGTGTCCTTTTCAGGTTTCACTCACGAGTATTTACAACTAGCTGAATTTTGGCCGAGTTGTCGTTGGTTGACACCGCTTCCATCGTTAACGCAGTGAGATTAATTGTCATTGCATGAATTTAGGACGACCTTGGTTTACGCTTGTACAGTGGGCAGAAAAGCTATCATATGTACATACGCTGCACAAGCTCTGCCTCGCAAAATTTGCTGATCCAAAAATACTCCGGAACGCGTAGTCAACCCTACAGATTCAGCAGGTTTCTCTTCTTTGGTCATCAGAAAGGGCTGTGATTCTTGTTTCAAGCATGTTTGTGGTCTTGCGAAGCGGATTCTGGAAAACATGGTTCCGGCCAGCCGCTCGCTCGGGAGTCGGGACGTTTTCTCTGCGTTGCGTCAACATCTTTCCGTGGAGCACCGCAGCCAAACACGGCCCCACGTGCCAACATTCACGGGTTCCTAGCAAACGATTCAAGCGAAAATTCATCCAGCATCAGATTCATGGCAATCAAGTGCTCGGCCAGTTGATGTCCGGCATTTTCATCTTTCAACCTTAACTCTCGTCAACCAAGTAAGCTCGCACAAAATTGCCTGGTCTGCGCCTTGTTCTTTTGTCAAACTGCGTTACTAGCCCTTCGACTTCCTGTGGCCGTCGCCACCTCCGCCAGCATGGCCTTCACTATGCATTCCCACTCAGGCCAATTCTGCCCCGGCCATGCAGTGGACCAGCTAGAGGACATTGTGCAGCATGCGATTGAGAAGGGTTTCAAGACGATGGGCTTGTCGGAGCATATGCCACGGTATGAGGAGCGGGACTTGTATCCTGAAGAGGTATGCGTTGCTGTGACGTGTCACTCGGGCTTATGACACCCTCTCCTAATCTCTCACTCACTCACTCACTTCCTCACTTCCTCACTTCCTCACTTCCTCACTTCCTCACTTCCTCACTTCCTCACTTCCTCACTTCCTCACTTCCTCACTTCCTCACTTCCTCACTTCCTTATCGATCTAAAGAAACCCAACTTACTCACCCCTTGCACACTTCCTTCACCATTACCCATCAAGGCCCCATTACATCTTCCACTCCCCCCAATCCTCCAATGCATCAAACACAAATTTTCTAACAAGTATACAGCTCTCCGACCCCCAAGGCACCCTCTCCTCCCTCCTTGCCCTCCACGAAGCCTACCTCCACGAAGCCCAGCGTCTCCAACAAAAATACGCCCCCAAAATCCACATCCTTATTGGCTTCGAAGCCGAATTCATACGCCCCTCCTATGCGCTTCCCGTCAAAACTCTCGCCTCCTCTCCTGTGGTCGACTACTTCATCGGCTCGGTCCACCACGTCCATTCCATCCCCATCGATTACGACCAGGCCAAGTACGCCGAAGCCATTGCCGCCAGCGGTGGCTCTGAGGAGCGCCTCTACGAGGACTACTATGATCTACAGCACGAGATGCTACTGGCGCTCAAACCCAAAATCGTAGGCCATTTTGATTTAATTCGGCTCCTGAGCTGTGATCCCGGTAGGGATGTGCGGTCCTGGAAGGGCGTTTGGGACCGGGTTATGCGGAATTTGCGGCTCGTGAGAGAGCAGGATGGCTGGCTTGAGCTGAATACCGCTGCGTTGAGGAAGGGCTTGGAGGAGCCGTATCCAGGGAGGGTAATTGCAGAGGTAAGTGCTTTCGCCCTTGCAGGCTCGCTTTTTCTTTCTTCCAAGTTGTTTCAAAAGAATATACAATGGAAATGTCATTAGTGTGGCTATTTCTCATTGATTGTTGTTGTTTATATTGTCCTCATCTCTCTTAAACCGGACTAACACCTTTTCTCTCCCCATCAAAGGAATGGCTAAAACTCGACGGCAGATTCACCATGTCAGATGACTCCCACGGCATCGCCCACCTCGCCACAAATTACTCCCGCGGCCTTGCCTACCTCGCCAGTCTTGGCGTCAAAGCCCTCTGGACGTTTGAGCGCCAGCCTCAAGCCCATCCCCGAAACGACTCTCCCAGCAAGGCTTCGCTGTTGGAGAAACCCGTTTTGCTGGAATCCTTTGAGGAGCATTTCCCGCTTCCGACGACATAGGTAATTTATTGATTCGGTCAGTGAGGTGAAGCGCCAGGTGAATGGTATGAATCCGTTACTATAGACAAGACAAAGAAGATGCGCATAGAGGCCGAGAGCCGTCTTCCAAACATAGGCTTCATAGAATGGGAAGCGCGCAGGAAGGAGATACTCAAGTTTAATAATGCAATTTGCTTGTGTCAGAAAGTAAAAAGGGGGTATCTATCACTCCTGAGAAACCCACTATACTAAGTATGTAATTAAATCTTAAAACATAACAAAGGAAAACAATTATGAATTACGGGACCAAAGACGTGGATCCTACGTGTCAGCTCCATGGCTCCATGGCTGCTACTGGCTTTGTGAGACGCATAGGTGCCAAATCGGCACTGCATTCACTCCATCTTATTCCAGACCCAAGATCCGAAATACGCGTCGTGCCTCTGCCTACTATCGCGCTTCCTTCATCAAGGCCAAAAAGCAGTACACCTCGTACGCTGAGTATCTCATCGAAGAACCCCCCATGTCGACCCAAATGAATTATTACCACACACTTATAATATGTGAGTATAAGTGTTACGCAAGCAGACTGAATCGCAAATATTGCATCCCGCTTTCCCAAGAGCAACAACACCAAAACAAACGACACTTCGCTCACGAAAAACAAGATACCTCAGCTCCCAGTCGTCCCTTCCCAAAGAGAATGCCGCGTCGTCTTAAGATCTGGCTGCTTCTGCGCTCCCATGGGCCGATTACCTCCCGAGGCCGACGTCTTCCGCGCAGCCCCCTCAGGGCGCGGCGCAAACGGAATTCCCGCGCTTTGTTGATATGCAAACAGTCCGCTTGATTGCGCCGATAACGGGGTAATACTCTCGGTAGGCGAACCCCCGGATACCGAGAGCGGTGAAATAACGGGGGGAAGCCAATTCAGAGGCTGCGAGGGATTAGACTTGGTCACAGAGTCGATACCTCCTGCTTGGTGCGGGGTGGTCAAGATGTCCAAGTCATGGAAGTCGCTGGATGAGTGTAGAGCCAAATGGGGCGTCTTGGGGGAGGGGTAGCTGACTGGGTATGCGAGGGCCGGCTGGGCAGGATTTGGGGAAGGCGAGCTAAGCGTGGACGGGTTGGATACTTCTGCTGGGCTGGATATTTCGCCGCTCAGTGATGGAGTTGGTGGCACGGGTACTTGGAGAGGGTTGCCGGCGCACGACAATGCAGGCTCAGCGGACAGCTCTTCTGCTGGAGTATGAGGCAAGAAAGACATGCCTTCTACTCCTCCTGCTGCTGGAGCCGGTGGGAGTTTTGCCTCGACAATCGGGGCTCCATCTTGAGGAGTACCCCTTTGCTCGCCAGCAGCGTTTTCAGATAATTTAGCCCTGGCTCTCTCTCTTGCCTCCTTTTGCGAAGGAGTAATCAAGTTGATCCGGATTTTCTTCAAGCCAGTAGCAAGATGATCCATGTCCGACTTGGGGTCGTGGCTCGCAACACTGATTGGGCGATCGGTAGATGTCGTTGTAACAGCACCAATTATATCGGGCTGCTTGCCTGCATTTGCGTCTTTGACAGCACGAGAGCTTTTTGCGGCGGCATCTTTGCGCGTCGACGCAGATCTCTGCTTCAATGCGGGCGCTTTCTCATGGCCCTGCACCCCACCTGACCGAGAACTTGGTCTGCTGGTCGTTGTTCGCCTCGGAACAGGAGCCGTTGCGGGAACTGGTGGTCCGGGTGATGCTACCTCCCTTGGGGGGCTCAGGGTGGTGGAGGCACTACTGAGGCGGCGATTTGGTCTCCTTGCGGACTGCGTTGCTGTTGATTGGGCTTGAGTGGTACCTCTGGTCGCCTGCGCAGACACGTTAGTTCAAAATATACATTCTCATCGAGAGCGAGTGGCTCCCTTACCTTGGCCGGAGAGGCCACCGGTGTAGCGGTCGATTTTCTCCTTGCCCTCGTCAGCATCTCGCTCGTCTCTTCATCGATAGGGCCAATGACCCTCGACCGCCTGTCGCGTAGCGAGATTCTCGATGATGGCCGGTCACCCCCAGCTGATGGTGTAGGTGGAGGCGGAGTGGCGGTGGCGGAAGGTAGGCCCAGCAAAATGGATTGCCGTTCTCGTCGAGCCCGTGATGCTTCTGCGTTCAGTTCCTCCGCCCTGTAGCTGTCTGTTTGTCGATCCGCTGGTATCAGCGCATTACATAGCTCCTTGGCAGCAATTACCCATGACACCTCCGATGGCGGCGGTGACGGCGGTTGCTGAATCATTCTGGTTTGCCCTGTCGATATGCTCGATAGACTTCGCCGCATGTTACTCGGGTCCGTCACTCTCGCTGTAGAGGCTTGTGTTGGCGAAGTATAGGTGGGCGGCGTTGTATCTCGTGGTTTCACTGGCGGCGGTGGTAATTCTGTGGTTTGTTCAAGTTGTTCTAGCTGGCCACTTGCCCACCACGATGGGTTATAAGACCGAGTCGGCGCCAATAGCGGCTCAGGAGCCATTTCACCACCGTTCGCATTGACGAGACCAATTTTCTGACCCATTTCATACGCGAGACCACTGGCTTCTTGTTCCGCCTTGCTTGAGGTGTTCATGTCCCCCACCATGCCACTCAAGTGACTAAGAATGCCTGAACATAGGGCACGATCGCTATATCCGCCCTCCAGCACGCTGATGACTCTTCCATCCACGGCCAGACCTTCCTCAGCCGCCAATTTGACAACATCTTGGGTCACTCGAGCGTAGAACTCTGTCGGTACATTAACCTTATGCCGCTGCATTCCGGCACCCTCCCACTCGCTCGCGTCGAAACCAGCAGAGAGAAAAATGGCTGCTTTGGGGCGTTGACCTGTTTCGCCAACTTTCCGAGCCTGCTGCCTCAAATACTTGCGTGTTTTATCCAGCAAGATGGAATACGTCGATTCGTAAAGTGCCCAAAATTCCTGCTCTGTTTTCCAGGCCTGTAGATGAACATTCCATATAGATTGACCATGTGCATTGTCTATGCATACACTGGCATTCTTCACCTTGTCCATGTCACCCCATTCGCAAGGGTACGAATTGATATCATGCAAACTGAAGTAGCCAATCGACGTCTTCTTCCACTGAGCTTCGTTTTTCTTTGCGCCATTGGCGCGAGAGTTGTGATCCCAAGTGATGGCTTGGGACCCGTCGCCATGGTGGAGGTCAAAGTCAATTATGGCAGCATGGGTCAGTCCGTGTGATAGTGCACCATGCATGATGCCTACATGGACATTATTCACCCAACAGAAGCCAGAAGGATGAGATGCGGAGCAGTGATGGCCGGGGGGCCTCACAGCCACGAACGCTTTGCGAGGTCCGTTTCCAAGAAACACAGTATCAACGGCTTCGCAGACGGCCCCGAGAGCACCTTCCATGGCGCTGAGCGATTCGGCACAGAGGTACAAGTCGCCTTCATGAAGTTGCTGCGGGGGGTCATTGTCCAGGCCCCTCGAAATATCCTGCCGTTGCAGCTCCTTGCCGCCCAGAGCCAACGTGGATTCGGCGGAATCACACATCATTTTTAGTTCATCCATCCATCTGGTCCCATGAACATTGGTCACGATTGGAGACGTCAGAGGTATTCGTCTCGTGGTCTTGTGAATTCGAAATGGTATGCTGTCAACTTCCAAGACGTTTGTCTTGGCGCGAATCGGAGTGTGGCCTTGACAGTGCCTGCCACCCAAGCGAACGTACGCCGTCGAAACACCCAACACGGCCGCTTTTATTCTTTCTGGCCGTTCCACTATGGTTTTTAAAGTGTTCCGAGAGGTGCGAGGACGGGAGAATCTGTGGCCGTACACAGCATCGTTGAGAATGACGACAGTATCTGTTGGTAGTGTCGAAACAGGTCCGTGGTGGGCTTCGAGCTCGGCTCTAAAATATTCACTCGCAATCGAGTTGGCCGTCACCGGGGGCTTCTCATCTTCAGGGGCTATCTTCGACGCAGTTGGTGACATGAGCTGGCTATTACTTGCTCGTCGCGAAAAGGACGGCTTGCGAGACGCGGTCCCACTAGCAGAATGCAGCGAGTTCATGGAGGCCTTGCGAAGCAACGGGGGCGTCCCAGCGCGGGAACCTGCCCTGGAGGTTGGTCCATTGGACGGACTGCGAGACGGGTTTCGAGGGCGAGGGGCGGCGGAGGATGAACGTTGAGGCGGAGGCCTCAGCGGTGGGTTTGAAGCGAAACTAGAGCGGCGAGAAGACGATTTCTCTGGCTGATGATGAGCATCGTTGATGATGGAAAGCTGGCTCAACGACTGTGTCAAGCCAACATCGTCGTCGCGAGCCTTGGTGACTAAGGTTGTCGACTGCCTCTGTCGTGGCAGCGGCCGATAAGACGAGTAGGACATGGTGCAGGACGACGGCGACGCATGAGGAGAAAGGTTACGAGCGTGGAAGATAGGAAAAGCAACGTTGAGCTGGGAGCTCGGTGTTGGTTTGTTTTCATCTGATTCTCGAACGAATGGCTACCTGGTACCAGGCAAAGTACATAGTTACAGTTAGGTACATACCTAACTTGCTCCAAAGGCCAATTCGCGGCAGGCAGGCTTGTGGCGGCAGAAAAGCGGGCCCGTCTGAAACAACTCGGCAAACCTGAAGAAATCGTGCGGCGACGCGTAGCGGAAGCTCACATTTCGTGTTTGCCTCTTTATGCTCCATGTTATGTAGTGAAAGCAAAGAGATGGCTTCTCTGGCTCATCCATTTGCCCTCATCGCTCTCATTTCAGGGTCCGTCTGAGCGCACAAAAGCTATGGATATTTCCTTCTACAATATATCTACATTGACCAGGCGCAATGCCGTGACAGCCCAATCTGGATAATTTGCCTTGTCCTTGTATCGATCAGCAAAGAACTGTTGGACACGTGCTGGAAACCGATCCTCAATGATAGATTGGCGCAGTTCCCTCATCAGATTCAGCTGGTACCACACGTTGTGAATGGTCAACAGATGAGCGGCGACCGTCTCCTTGGACGTATTATGATGAACGTATGCCCTCGTGATGCCCATTCCTCCGTCTTCCTGCCTGCAACACATGCAACCACACTCATCCTCAAGTGGCCCAAAATCATTTGCGAATGCAGCGTTTCGAATGTTCAAAATTCCATACTTCGTGATGGCATTGCCGAATCGTGCAGTTCGCGTCGGCCACACGCAGTCAAACATGTCTGCCCCGAGAGCCACGCTGACGACCAAATCCTCCGGATATCCGATACCCATGACGTACCGAGGTTTCAATTCGGGCAGCAAAGCCGTACACGTCTCAACTACGCGGCAATAGTCATCTTTCGCCTCTCCTCCACTCAGGCCACCTATGGCAATGCCGGGGGTGTCCCTCGCTAACATCTCCTTGCAGCACTCTTGGCGCATGTCGAGATCAAGACCACCTTGAATGATGCAGAATAGGTTTTGCGAATCACATTTTTGGTGCGCCGCTATACATCTGTCCAGCCATCGAACGCTGCGCTCCATGGCCTCGCGCATGCGAGCTTCATCCGGCGAGGTTGTGGCAATGACATCATCAAGCTGCATGATGATGTCGCTTCCAATGCTGTTCTGCAGAGATATTGAGTGCTCTGGAGTAAGAAGCATCGGCGATCCATCGTGTGGGCTCAGAAATCGGACACCTTCTTCTGTCACTTTGGCCAGTTTCAACAAACTGACCATTTGAAAGCTATTTGGGGGTATATCAGCAAAGCTCGACCACCAAACCACCGGCCTCGCTGCGAACAAAGAAGAAGAGAACAATGGAAGCCAAACACCAAGAAATGAGAAAGTCTCACCCTCCACTATCAGTCAGGAGATTGTGTTTCCAACCTTGCAACTTATGAGCTCCACCAATTGCATCAAGCACTTCCTGGCCAGGTTTCAAGCCAAGATGGTATGTGTTGTTAAGGCATAGTCTGCATCCAGTATCCTCAAGTTGTTGCGGAAGGATGCCCTTCAGTGATGCCTGTGTTGCTACGGGCATAAACATGGGAAGCTGGACAGGGCCGTGAGGGAGTGTCAGGTTGGAAGCTCGAGCTCGAGTGGTCTAGACCGTGTGTGCCATGTTGTCAGCATTGGCGATCTTCGTTTCCACACCTACCATCTCATGTGGGGGAAGATGGTGCTCAACACACGAGCAGCACAAATCGAATATGCCGGTGAAAGACTCACTGAGCAGCGAGCTACCAGCTCAAATGTGAGAGCGGCAGACGAAGAAATATTCGAAGCCATTTTCGAGACTGCCCCCATGCTCCTCAAACATCAGAAACTGCCTGTGGCCCCTTTGTCGTCTGCGCACGTCACTCGATTATTCTAGTCAGGTGTAGGTTAGGCTCAGTGACACCCAAACAACTAATGGCTTCTGGTGGCAACGCTATCGGCTCATTGTCGGCTCATCTTCTTCTCCACCAAGGCTTGTGCCTTGTGAAGCAATCAGCTGCGAAATTTCCATCATGGGGAGCGAGTTTTGCTCACCAAACAGAGCAACATTATACCTCGGCGTTGTTAAGCTTCCCAAACATCGCAACACGAACAATGAGGGGCCGAGCAATGTCGCCCGGAGCGGCTCTGTTGAGAACATCACGCATGTTCTCGATTCCCAAGCCCCTTCCCGAGCCCCCGTCTTCGAACCAGCTTAATCCGCACCACGGCCAACGCACGACACCGTCAATGACGAAAGCCTTCCCTCAGCACCAGTCAATAACATCTCCCATTGCATCAAGAAGAACCGGAGACTGGGGACTGAAACGACCGTTTCCTCTGAAAACAACAATGGCTACATCCACACCTCTGATCCGAATCAAGCATCTCGACTCCGTCGAAAGCGTGACAGACTTTTCCTCCGCCGCAGACTATACTCTTTCCCTGCAGAAGTTCCAAGAGCTTCGCGTGGCTGTTTCTTTGCCTCAAGGCGGTCGGAATCCTGGCAGATCTTTTAAAGCTGAAACTACGGCGCTTAAATCGGCATTCGAGGAAGACTCGGACGTCACCGATCCTCGTGATCGCAGGAACAGTGGGACACGATGGAAGTTCAACGGGCCATGGCTGGCTGGTATGACTCAGAGAGAGTTTACGGAGTACCTCAAAAAGAGAGTATATCCCAAACGCGCCCAATTCCGAAAACTTCTCAAGAAGAAGCTGGCTGAGGATATGACTGTGAGGCAAAACAACGCATCCTTGGAAATGGGCACTCCGCCGCCGGCAGCTATCAATACTTCTGATATCACCCAAGAGCAGCTCACCGAGTATATGCGACGCTTGCGTAATGACCGTACAACGCTCTACGATCTTGTCTACGAGTTCCTGGATCTGGCGCCTGTTGGCCTTCCAATGGGCATGACGGGCGTCTTGGAATTACTTGATCAAAATAAACTCTACGGCAAGCAGGGCCCGCCAGCTAGCCACCCTTCCGCAGGAATCAGTTATTTACGAACGAGCGCCTACTTACAGAACCATCCAATTTACGGACCACAGCAAAGTAGGACACCTGTGCTGGCAAGAGTCGTTAGCCCCATGATCCACGGCAGAAAAGCAAAGCTTGGTGTCGGAGGTTTCATTTCCGATGTGCCTAGTGGACCAGATTTCTCCCCGAACCTCGCGCGTTTCAATAACACGGCAACTCTATGCCACAATGGTATTCTCCATCTTGACCTCGCGACGTACGGTGGGGCTAAGGCCTATGTCGAGCCACATACAGCCACCGTTGACCGGAACGGCAAGGTTATTTTGCGACTGCAAAATGCAAACGCAGAGGCACAACTCATTGCTAGTGAAAGCAAGGGTCTCTCGCGTATATACCTCTCAGACAATGCTCCTTCGGACAAAGGCCACAGACGCGCTCCAAAACGGTAAAAAATTACAGCAGAAGCTGTTCAAAGCATGCTGAGAGTTGAGGTTGGGAAGCTGAGGTGGCAGCGTTGCTGGCTGTAGGGGGCGGACGCACTGTGCTGTAAACAAATTGCACATACCTGACCAAGCGACCGGGTCGTTTATGTATTTTTTTCTATTTCTTTTTCTTTTTATGATACTGTACAACTAGCAGTCAAATATTACCGAATGATCTTCCACACCTGGCCGAATGCACCGTTCGACTTTGCTCAAAACATCATCTCGTCGTATCTTGGAATATATGTATGTATGTATGTATGTATGTATGTACATACGTAGTCTGTACGGAGTACGTACCTGCCGGTTTGTCTTAACTGGCTTACCTACCTATCTTATCGGGACCTCGCAGGCTGCAAGCAAGGTTGTCTCATGATTGGCTTATGGTCCCCTTGAAGCGGGGTCGGGGGGGATGATCACGTGCTCTCCCCATGACGGTCTCCAGCAAGCCCTAATTTGACTTTCACACCCACGGTGCCAGCCAGTAAACTTTTGAAACTAACCGGCCTTTGCAACCTCCCGACGTCGACGAACGGACAACATCCCCAACTCTTTTTCTCGCCCAACGACCAAGTCCGTCCAATACCGCCAAAATGGGTCGCGTTCGCACCAAGACCGTGAAGAAGTCCGCCAAGGTCATCATTGAGCGGTATTACCCGAAGCTCACTCTCGATTTCGAGACCAACAAGCGCATTTGCGATGAAATCGCAGTGATTGCTTCCAAGCGTCTGCGCAACAAGGTCAGCAACCAACGTCACCAGTCGTCCATTCCTGCACTCTTTTCGGGAGCAGACGATTTTCCTCTTTCCTCAACTGCTTTGCTTTAAAAGCCGCGAAGCAGACTCGAACGCCTATCCCTAGCGACGTTCATTTTCATCCTAGAAGACTGACCCGAGATAATCGCAGATTGCCGGTTACACAACGCATCTGATGAAGCGTATTCAGCGGGGTCCCGTCCGCGGCATCTCCTTCAAGCTTCAGGAAGAGGAACGAGAGCGCAAGGATCAATATGTTCCTGAGGTCTCCGCCCTTGACTACACTCAGAACGAGTCCGGCCAGCTGGACATCGACGCTGAGACCAAGGACCTCCTCAAGCATCTCGGCGTATGTTCTTTTTATCCACGTTTATCTCTACACCGCCTTCCAATATCCTACGGGATGCTAACGTGATGCTTTTCAGTTTGACTCGATCCCCGTCAACGTCACCCAAGTCACGCAGAACAACCCCAACGAGCGTGGTCCCCGCCGCTACGGTGACCGCCCCCCTCGCCGCGACTAAACGTGTTTTCACGAATTGTTTAAAAGATGCTCATCGGTCTGCGGGAAAATGGTATTTCTGGGCATTTGGCATGGTTCTCGCGATTTGGGCGTCCAAGGACGGTAGTGAGTGCATAGATCTCGCAAACAGAGATCTTTCATTCCCACAAGGTGTCGTTGAATCTCTTGGACCTTTGATGTCTGGAGAGGATGCTTGATCGCCAAGACTCCGGTCTACTCTCGTGCTGCTGCTGTTTGTGATGTGTGTCACACGTGAGTGTTTACACAGTGCCGACAAGGTGCTCAGGCCCTAGAGTCATGGTATGAATTCCATCGGAAGGATACTCGATGAAGCCTTTGGAAGGACCCCAACTTTCAAGTGCTGAACCTGGGTCGTGACGCCAAAATGTCATAAGACTGCTTGACTTCACTTCAAGTATCTGCCCTGGAAGCGCATCCACACCACCACTCCACGTAATTTTTAGGGTGCGTTTATCGGGCACCAGCTCTGGCGTAAATGGCACCAAAAATGTGGCTGGGCTCCGCTGGTCACCGACATCGCCCGGTCCACCCAAATTGGCGGTGAGAGGGAATAGGCGAGACCTAGGGTTCCCATACTTTAGCTTGTAGTCCATTAATTGAAGCTGTAAATCCACGAAGTCGCGATACACGCCCGCCAACACTGACTGCAGCGCCGCTTGTAAGTGACTATGGAAGCCCTTTATCGCCAAACCTTCAGCAGCCTTGAAGCTATCAAGGCTGCGATAAATTCTACGTGTGAAGACCTCGGCTTTAGTGTTGTCACACATCGAAGCCTTCCAAATGCAACGAATCCATCGCGAATTCAGCTTCGATGCTGCAAAGGCCGGCGATATCGATCACAGCAAGGCACGGCCGGCCGACTAAGACCAAATACGAGCTCACAGATGACTGGATGCCTCTTCAAGCTCGAGATTCGCGTTGATCGCGGCGTTTATGCCCTCAATCGTGTAAAGAGCTCGCAGATATGT
>SRPP01000409.1:0-22800 GCA_018360055.1 Claviceps monticola
TGTGACCTCGAGACGAATGCCTACGAAAAGGTTGGGCACCCAGAGTAGAAGGTGAAGAGGATTGATAAGGAGCGATAAGGAGAGATAACAAAGAGATAACAAAGAGATAACAAACGATGAGAGTCTGACCAATGACAGGTCCAGAAAGCTGGAAAGACTCCACACCATACCCTCATCAGCAACTGGTAAAGATGGAGCATAAAGAGGCAAACACGAAATGTGCGCCTCCGCTACGCGTCGCCACACAATTCCTTCAGTTTTGCCTAATAAGCCTTTTTGTCAAGATGACGACATTGAGGCAACTCAATGTTCGCAACATACATACATCACATGTGTTGGCGTCTGTCTTGAGACGCGTATCGGGGGCACAATAAGATGCATATATATCTGGTCCGATAGCCGTGTCGAACAACTGTTATGTACATGGAGCATGAAGAGGCAAACACGAAATGTGCGCCTCCGCTACGCGTCGCCGCACAATTTCTTCAGTTTCGCCTAATTATCTGAGAAGCACTGGGTACTCATTCCCCTCTACCTACCTACCTATGCCATGGTACCTATGCCATGGTACCTATGCTGCCACAGAGAGTTGCGAGACAACTACGGTGAATGCGTGGGACCACAAGGTGACCCCATTGTGACCACATCATGGCCGGTAATTTTACATCGTGGAATGGCAACTTCCGTGTCCCTTCTCATCATCAGGTAGCCCGTGTACTTTGTACTTTACAATGGCGCATCCAATGACTGCATCCCTGTCACGCTTTGCACGGAATGTGGGCGGCATCAATGGGTACAGAAGACATGAACGTGGAAGAGTGGCATCAGAGATGGAAAACCTGAAATAGAACAAGGAAAAAACTACATCATTATATTTGCAAATAAGGCCGGGTTGCCTGCCTTCCCTGGGTCTATCGGCTCCCTTAACTCAGCTATTAATATCATTAAATTTGCTCCTCGGGTGTCAAATAAATAGCGCCTGTGCGCACCCAAATCCACCCGTCAGACATTCTGGCCAGTGTCCTCCATTCTAGAATGTGACAATGCGACCTGATTTTGCTAGTGCTTAGATTATTTTTTCTCGCGTTTGACCGCGAAACGATGGCAAATGTTACCGTGTGGTATCGTGAAAGCACCTCATCAAAGTGCCCCTTTTAATGGCACTTAATGCTCGAGCAAGCGCAGGCTGCCCTGCACAACGACGTTCTCCAGAATGGAACCAGGGGGGATATCAATAGTGCTGCCCTCTGTGGCGACAATGATGACAGTTCCCTTGAGCGTCACGCCACGGCCGAGATTGACGGCACCGGTAATGGTGAGGTGGTCTAGCTCAAGAACCTTGGGGATCGAGGGGATGTGCTTCTGGAAGTCGGAGACCTTCTTGAAGTCACCGCCCAGCTTGATCAGAGGAGCGTCACCGAAGCGGGCGGGGCTCATTTGCAGCTGGCCGTGCTTAAGGGTGTACAGATCTGACTTGACGAGCATCAGGTCGGAGCAGGTCTTGACAGGCAGGAAGCGTCGGCGGGGCACGTTGACGCCATGGGCGTTGTTGAAGTGGCGGATGGCGGCACCCACAGCTGTCTCGAGCTGCAAGATAGAGATGTCCGATTCGCCCTTCTTGTCTCCGGGGATGGTCTTGCCGTTGGGGATGATTTCCATCTCGAGCTCGTCATTCTCTACAACACGCTTGATGGCCTCGAGGTTGAGCCAGATGTTGTTGGTGTTGAAGTATTTGAACTTCTTGATGGACTTGAACTCATTGACATGCTCCTTGGGGACCTGGGCAATCTCGAGCAGGCGGACAGATCCGTCGTAGTCGATAATGGTGCCACCCTTGACGTCGGCCTTGGTCTTGTTGGTCAGCTCCATGATGTACTCGGCCTTGGTCTCGACCATGTGCTGGAGGATGCGCAGGTCAACGACAGCGCCCAGGTTGTCCACATTGGACAGGAAGATGATCTCGATGCCGCGCGCCAGGAGCTTGTCGAGGATGCCCGAGTTGTACAGCGACTCGAAGACATCGCCGTGGCCGGGAGGGTACCACTCGGAGATTGGCGACTCGAAGTCCTTGGGAACGGGCAGCAGCGAGTCCTTGTAAATTCGGGGGTATCGAGATTGGTTGAATGTGAGGATATCGACATTGTGGCCCTCATATTTCTTAATAATAGCGGCAGTGTCGTCGTTGGTGTTGAATGAGTTCATGAGGAGGAATGGGACGTTGACGTCATAGGTTCGGTTGAGGTACTCAATCTGGCGGACGGAAAGGTCGAGGAAGGACATGCCGTCACGGACCTCAATGACGGACTTGGGTCCGACACAGCCCATCGAGGTTCCCAGGCCGCCATTGAGCTTCAGAACCGCAAGCTTGTTGAGGAAGTTGACGGATTCCGTGTTGGCAAGATCCTCATAGTCTACCACCTGGCCCTGTGCGGGAGGGGCAATTCGATCCCAGTCGCTGTATCCGAATACTCGTCAGTTTATATCTCGCTACCAAGTCTCGTCGTTTGACCCAAGGTATTCGGCTGGATTCACATACACGGCATTGCCCTTGGCCTTGTCATTCAGGTAGCGGCGAAAGAGGGCAAAAAAGTTGTCCATCTCAGTCTCGAAAAGCTATTGGCAAGACAGACAATTGTCAGTTCAAGGTCGGAACCATGTGCATCTCCCCTTTCTTTTCTCTCCATTGGGTGTACATACCTTCTTGTCGTTGGGGTCCTCAACGGTCTCGGCGAGGTTGGTCAGAGCATTGCGCATCTGGGCAGCGGCGACATTGGTCGAGGTGTTCTCGAAAGCCTGTGGTGGTCTGGTCAGCTGACGTCTGGGCTTTCTGCGTTGAGGCATCGTGTGACGCTATCTGCCACTTGGCTAGAGACACAAATTTGAAGTCGAGTGAAGAGCCGCAGGCAAATGAAAAGCTTTCATGCAGTGAACAATGCCAGATAGCCAAATCGTGTTCGCGTCTCAGCACGAAAGACTATATGGTGCAAATGCGTTTGTAGGCACGGCAGCATGGACAAAAGCCCAGGCTACAATCACACTGCATCCTCCCTGTGAATGGAACGATCTGAAGTGCTCAAGTCGACGAAGCGACTCCATGACGCAGACACTGATAGGAAAAGAAAGCACAGAAGCTGACCATTCGTCGTGTGACATTTTGGACGTGGCTTGCCGGAGGTGATTGCATGGACAAGCACGCAAACGAAGCTCAGGGGGCTTCGCAGAAGTCAAACGGCAAGGAGACAATCAAGACAGTGTAATGGCAGTGTACAAGCTATAGGGATTCGACCACAACGCAGATATCCGGGTTGACTCACCATGTGGCTGCGAGTCTTGCCGTGGTGGCGCTTCTCAAAGCCATTGTCCTCAGGCTTCAGATGTGTAGGCAAAACGGTCTCGACGACGTCGGCCATTGTGTTTGTATCGGTCTCGCGGATCGGGGAATATGGAGAGGAGGTCAAAGATCTGGAGGGAACAGGTACAATACTGTCGAAGGGTGAAAGAAATAAAGCTTCACGACACTTTGATCATGAAAAAGAAAGAGAAAATTGGAAAGGCGACGAGGCTAGTTAATGATGAAAGAGGCGAGGAAGGAGGTTGTCGCCAGCGAAGGACCCAAGTGCCAGGAGAAGGTGGGGTAATTAGCTGGTGGGGTCCAGACAGTAGAGCTCCTGGCTGGTGGACTGAGCAAAATTACGGGAGCAGCAAGTAGCAAAGCACAGTAAAGCAGTAAAGACTCCTTTTCATTCCACGACTCCAGCCCCTGGCTCGTCACACAAGTCACACAAGTCACACAATTGGCTCATGGACTTCTCTTTTGTGGCTCCCACTGAAACCGAAAAGTAAAGCTTCCCAGTTGTCGCCCTGGTACGAAGAAACGTGCCACGAGACGAAAGAGGGGCAAGATAACGCTCGTTGACGTCAGACGGGGTGCAATAACGACGATGGCGATGAGGCGGGTGTAGTATCATCTTGCCAACGAGCAGCCAGCGAGAATATGGCAGTCAGAGCTGCGTCAATGGCAGCAAACTTTTGACTCTTGAGGGTCTCTCGCAGCTAGCCATGACTGGACTGAGGTAAAATCCTTCCCATGTACTCCGTAGGTATGTATGTATGTATGTATGTATGTATGTATGTATGTATGTATGTATGTATGTACATAGAAAGGCACAGCTGTGAGCCCGTGGCACAGTGAAGCAAAGGCCATCAAGCCGTGGCTCCATAAAACCGGGGTTCCCTCGGGGCCTCGACGATGACGGATTTAGCAGCGTGATGGTTGATTGCAGTCTCGCAAAAGCAGTATGTAACCTAAATCAAGGAAGCATCGCAATTTCTAATTTCGCAATCTAGATCATCTCATCACTTGCCGGCCCTACTCCGTATGCAGACGGTATGCAGACGGTGTGCGCAGCCATATTTAACTATCTCCCCTGACCAGAAGCTATCAGCAATGAGCAGAGCGGGAAGAATAACTGACCCTGACCCCTGTCACATACCCGACCCTCTCAACCACCTGACAATGAACATGCTGCAGTTCTTGTATGAGACACGCATGCAGAAGCATTCGGTAAACATTGGACGGCCGAGTCCTGAGGCTGTGTTGAAATTGCGTGCTCGTGTTGGCTGAATGCGGGCAGTGGCGGATAAAGTGCGAAAAGGGGCTCAAAGGGGCTCAAAGGGCTAAAAGGGGCTTCAAAGTTCTCACAAGGATTCTGCCCATGATAGTATGTAGTATGTACAGAGTAGTACATATGTATGTAGTCCTTGCCACCGCAGACTTGTCGCTCTCTACGGAGTAGAATCACAGGCTACCCACAGGCTACCTACAGGCTACCTACAGGCTACCTACAGCCCATGCGAACACGTGGAGGCGCATTGCAATAGTATGTACATACTATATGTATTTGCTGTAGTTCGAGAGCCTCTCGAATCTCAAGTTCTCAACGTTGCAATGTGCATGCGATGCGGCCCCTTTTCATCCCGTCTCCATCTCGCCTCGTTCCGGCTCACCGCACGCCAACGTCGCCTGTTGCTACTCCACATCATGCCATGCCTCAATATCCATGCCGCGGCCTCGGTTTTGTCTCAATGACTGATGTCGCTAGGTATGCTGTGCTTAAGAAAACACGTGTTGCTTTTTTGACTTCATTAATTCATGTATATACGGGAATATGTAGTCACATCTGTTGTCCCATTTGCCGTCGACGGGACACTTTGAGCCTCTGGAGTCTGACCACTTGACCAGTGTGCAAAGCGGACAGCTGTGACTTGTAAATACGTACATAGATCCTCCACCTGCTGTGCTTCCTCAGCCTTCACCTGCTGCAGCCTGCGAGCCTCCTTCGCCATCGACGTCATTTCAGCCATGCTCGTTCGTCACTGAGCGCGTGCTTCTCACTTCTACACGTTTCCTGACGTCTTTGAGGCTTGCACAACGGAGCTCTGCAATATCTCACACACTCACACACTCACACACGCACTCATCCAGCCCATCCACTTGCAGCCACCAATAAATATCTTCAGCCGTCCCTGCATCACCTTCCCCCATCTCCTCGACCATGGGCTCCCTCCACCCTATTCCCTTCTGGCAGGTCAATTGTCCCCCGGACCAGCTGACCGCAGAATGTCCTCCCTTCTTGCTCGACCTCAGCGCCAAGGACCAGCGCATCATAGGCACCCCTGACGCAGATTTCGACATGTTGCCCTGGGAGGATGTCGTCAACATCGTCAGGACAAATAAGCTCGAGCAATTCCACAGAAAGCCCTCTCAGCTGCGCCGCTACAAGGCCTTCACCTTCCAACTCGCCAGTCAGTACGGCAGCGTGGCCGCCTTCATTCTCCGGGAGCGTTTGCGCTGGCAAGGACCTGTTCAGGCTCGAGGGACCCCGTTCCAGTGCGCAGACGATGTCAAGATTCTGTGGAACGACTGGCCTTATGGCATTGATAAGCGCATCGTTCATCTGGTTGTGTGGACAAAGTTTGAGCTCAGGTCAGATCCTCTCACGGGGGACTTGACAGAGGAGGCCCGGACGGAGATTGATGATTTTGTGGCGAGGACGTTCTCGTCACGGATGCCGGCAGACAATGTGAGTTCTCCTTCCTCTTCTTGTCCTTTCTTCTCGTATTTTCACGTTTCTCTTTATGTTCTCTTCATCTGTCCGTTCTTGCTCTCTTTCAAGTGTATTCGGCAGCGTAGCAACTACAGGGTCCTTTATTTTCACATTCACATCTCCACGTTTCCACGTTTCCCTTTCCACTCATTTTACTTGGCCCGGTTTTCCTCTCTTTTCATGAATGCGTTTCGCAGCGGTGTGATAGCAAAGTACTCGAACATTATACCTTCGACTTCTCTTCACCTTGCCCGTTCCTCCACCCTTTGAGTACATTCGAAAGCAGAGTACATAGCGACAAAGAACTTGGTTCTCATCTCTTTACGTTTTTTTTTTTTCCTGTTTTCCTCTATCTCCTTTACCTTGGCCGTTGTTCCTCCCTTTAAGTGCGTTCGGGAGCAGAGCAAAGCATCGACAGTGTGACTGACTGGGACTCTGGCCGCTGCAGGTGGTATGGTTCAAGAACTGGGCCAGTCTCAAGTCCGTTCACGCCGTTGAACACTTCCACGTCATGATGTTTGACCCAGATCCAGCATTTGTTCGTGACATTACCAACGGCGATGTACCCCAGTGTGACAAGACCGATTTGTAGACGAGCTGGCATGTAAACGGGCATGTAAGCGAGCATGAGAATTTCCCTCCATAATTTTGGCCTCAATGTGCATTTCCAACGCATGCAAGCAAATTGGTCTCGTACCACGGACGTTGGTTTGGATAGCATATATTCGCGTTGTGCAACACCCCGACCACGACACAATCCCTACGCTCACCCACCTCCAATTTCTCTTCTCCATCATCGCGAGACGTCGTTCGTCCCAATACTCAACTCCACGCACGGCGCGTCCGCAAAAACAACAGCAATGGGTTTTTGTACTGCAATGCGCAGATGCCACCCTTTGCCGTCCTTGGGCGCCTTGAGCTTTTCGGCCAGGTAACCCTTCAAGCCGACGGCCAAGTCGCCCAGTAATGCCTCGATTGTCTCAAAGGAGGAGCTTGTCATTGCCTATGGTCCCCAAAGACAAAACAATCAGCCACGGTCAAACACCCTTCATAAACAGGGTGTTCCTCTGCAAGTAAACATGATAAAAGTCATTGTACTTCACATGGATCGGCTTCACATGAAGCACAAAAATAGAAACAGAGGCAAAGAAACAGAAACGGAGGGAGAGGAAAAAGTCTTCACACATAGACCACATCATGCAACGTACCTGAACAATCACGTCCTCCAACCCACAGTAATGATCCCCCTTGACATCCAGCCTCTCAACCTCAACATTCGCTACCACACTCTGCTTCGCCTGCCGCTCATTGTTATTCACCCCAATCAGAACCGGCACACGTATATCATGCAGCCCGAGCCTCACACCCCTCATTTTCAGTACGCCATTCTCAAAAGCGCCCTCCCCCGTCAAACTAACCCCCCCACCCAGACGACTAGCTTTCGGCAAACAGACCTTCACTTCCAAGCGCTTCAAAGACGCCACTTGTAGAAACGGATCACCGCTACTACTACCACTCCTTCTGGTGGTGGTGCTGCGGATAATACGCGAGGAGAATAGTTCCAGGCCCGTAAGATCAGTCCATATCCTACCCAGCACTTCCGGGAGGCACAGCGCCTCGCAGACACAGGAGCTAAATTCGTCGTCCTCTTGCGTGGCGTCATCCAGCGTGGCGAGAATGGTCTTGCTTAGTAGCCCGTAGTGGACAGTGTCCGGGGTGAGTTTGTCGGACGTGGAAGCCGATCCGAAGGAGTTGTGGAGGTGGACTGCTACAGAGACGGAGATGGGCTGCACGAAGTACGGCCGGCCCCATGCATCATGGGGTCCTTGGATGGTGGACTGGATATTTTGGACGCGCACGACGGAAGGGGCTGGGCCGGCGGCGAGAAGGACATTGTGGGAGGTTTCGAGGGGTGGTGGTGGTAGTGGTGGTAGTGGCGGTAGTGGTAGTGTTGATGGCGGCATTTTTGGGGGGTTGGTTTTTTCTCTGCGCTCGAGGATGATGGAGATGCTTGTTGTAATAACTTGTTATGTTGGTGTGTGATGACGATGGGGGTTGGTGAGGATATGATGCCGTTGCTGTTATTGTGGAAAGGGTGGGTATCTTCGTTTGACATTGTTAGGCGAAAAAAGCCAAAAAAAAAAAATCAGGCTCCAAACGCGTTATCCCCAAACGCGCGTATATTGGTGTTTCTTTTGCTTCGTCATTCATCTTGTCTCTTTTGCCACGGAATTGAGGACCCTGCACAGTCGAAACCTCTCCTCCGTACTCCGTACTCCGTATGTAGTACAAAAAGTCAAAAAGGCTACAGAATAGCGTTGTCAAAGATCTTGGTTTGCGCACTCCCGAGTCCCGACTCTTGGGGTTCGCGAGAGCAAGAGGTGGTGGGGGGCTTTCAGCGCTGATTTGGTGCAAAAACGCCTTCGCTGCCATCAGGCCCCGACTTGTTGCTGGGGCGCCACGGCCCACGAGACAATTGAGACAATTAGGTACGATGGGCAAAGCTCAAACTGTGCAAGTAGTTGTAAGTGTAAGTGGCGGGGACCTCTTTGAACGGCTATGGCCATGGAATGGAACAGGAAGGCTCTGCAGTCGGGACCTCAAGCTGGAAGATGGACTACCTCCCGGCATCCTTCCCTTTGCTCTCAATTGCATATGTATGTGCATATGTACCCACGCCGGTTCACTGGGCAAAGCAGGGTCAAGCACGCACGATCGCCTACCCTGTAACGAAAGTGTCTCAAACCAAACCGTTTCATACAGAGTTTGCCGCGACGGCCTAGTTACGTAGGACGGCCGTGATCGGCCATGTTCCGATAGGTTGATCCATGCCCATCTTGTTTCCTCGGCCGGCAAAATGAGAACATACCTACTGTACAGCCTTCCATTTTGATTCGAGAACCGCCGTTCCTCATTCCGTCCGTTGTCGCTTCTTCAGGCCCCGAGTTCACCTTCGTATTCGGGCCGCATGTTCTGATGTCCATCACTGGCAGCTGCCAACTGGGTCTCTCTCTGTCTTGGAGATGCAACTCAATATGTAAGAGGTCTGATTGATGATTAAATTCCCATGCGTTGAGACACCCACATTCGAACGTCCTGAATCGTCGGATCCCGTCGACATTCCTATTCTGTGCATGCCCCCGGGTGTCCGACTTCCGACACCGTCTGCGAGTCCCTCGTGGCGAAGGACCCAGCTTCCTGTTTGGTATCAACGGCAAGGTGAGCAGACCCAGCCATCACGACAAATCTCTGCGTGCTGTTCCTTGCATATGCAAGGTGCGTGAATATATGGTACCTGTTTACATGCAGCATGTGTGAGACGAGCTTCCCGGTCATCCACGGCAACAGCTGTGTTGGCCATATGGACTTTTCGTACATGGCATTGTCAAGGTTGAAAAGGCCCGATGGAAGGATAACACAGGTGCATACTGTAACACGGGGGTGCATGCCAAGGCCAAGATGACTGATGACATTGCACACTATTGCTACACGCATCTGCACCACCGTAGGTGTTAGTGCGAGTTGTGTACCAACTTGACATACAACTATGTACCAACCCAGTTTGGGCCATGAACCGCCGCAGCAATTGCCAGCCAAAGGGACGCCTGGCGGCACGGAGCAAATAAGACCCCGTGGACGGAACATGAGTGAGTTGACGAGAATGATGTACCTAACGGCGGACTTCTCAGTCTCTCTCCACATTCGACGTCCCATTCTTCAAGGCCCAGCTAATAAGGTTGGAGCTACACCATCATGGGAAGAAACATGACACGCACTTGTCACACGAACTGCTATGTACATACATACATACGCGAGCCACCCACGCCCCCCCCTGGGTCCCGGCCGTCGGCATCTCAGGCTTGATGCGGAGAATTCCGCCCAATCGCGCGTTCCTATGTATGTACAATGTACATGATGAACAGAAATTGACCCAATTCGACTGCGCCGTGTTTCTTTCGACACAAACGAAGAATTCGTGTCGCCAGCGGCAAGCGCCTTGGCGGCGTATGACGAAATCTTTCCACTTAACCTCGTTCGGTTCACGCCGCCAAGCGCGCAAATACTGCGCCACCGCGGTCCAGTGACCATGGCGTGAATCGCAAATGAAAAGATGCGGACCTTGGCCGGACCTACTGAAAGAGTTCGTCTATTCTCGCGTTGTCAGTGCCATGAAACTACAAGGCATCTTGATGGAGGCTTACAGCGATGCGAGCCAGGATATTAAATCATTGTACTCTCTGCGGAGTACAGAGTACAGAGTGGTGAAAAACGTGATGTATACGGGGTAACGGAGTACATAGGCAAAATTCAGCACATGTGTATCTTGTCTTGTTATTACCGCGACACAATAGCGAGGACTGGGTTTATTTCCGGAGAGGAGGCCCTCTTCACCAGCAGGATACAAGGACCGGTAAGTACTAAGTAGGTAGGTCTTCCGTCCGACTATCGGCGATTTCGCGCGGAACGACAAGCTGAAGCAACAGAACGAAATGGGCGTAGAGAAGTACTTTTGCCGTATTTTCAATGTGACCTCGAGGACTCTAGTACGGACGGAGAATAGACGAGGCAAGGTCCATTCCCGTATACATATGTACCTAGTTGCCCATGTCCTCGCCAAGATGGCCCATTCAGACCACGACAACGCCATTCTTATAAGTCAATACCCTTTTCGAAATCGACTCTAACTACTTCAGGGACTCAAATTCAAGTTGCTCATCTTAGCGCCCGCCAGAGGGAAACAGCTGGGACGATGCGATGCGATTAAAGCAAACCATAAAGGCTTTAGCCTTTTTCGGCTTTCCCGCCCGGGATACATACTGACCAAACAAAAGTTCGGAATAAACCCTCAATGATTTGAATGACCCTGAGTCCCTGACCCAGGCAACATGGGTCAAATCTCGATCAAGCCCCTGTATCAGGGGCACTGATCCAGGAACCGGTAGAGTTGCCCATGCCATGTGGCCTTGTACATACACGGAGTACACTGGCATCATCCGCCTGAAGTTTAGAGCCATACCCTTGTACATAGTTGCAATCGAACGATTCGAAACGCTTCACTTGAGGCCGGGCCGTCCACGACAAAATCCATAATGGAGTGGGTAATGTTTCGGCCGATGACGTGCCATGCTGCCTTTGGCAAAAGAGCTGTCACCTGTGTCTCAAAGCCGCCAATAAGAAGTGGATGAGCAGCTGAAATGTCGTGGTTCAGAGCTTCACTGCTTCCAAAACGTCTCCCCGAATAGACCACGGTGAAAGAAGAGAACGAATCAAGCGGGAGCGGTTGGTATCTATTCTTTTTTCGGCGGTGCAGGGAATTGATGGCATCCGGCCAGAACCGAGGAGTGGACGCAGTTCGGTAATCTGTCGGTTCAGAGGTATGTACTCCGCACATACGAACCTACATATGTAGTTGCCGTGTGCAGCGTGAAGGACATCCCATGTTCAGGAAGTCCTTGTCCGGTGCGACCCCTCTTCCCAATTTATGTATCTAGTGATTGTTAGTCTGTGCTTCTGACTTCATGAACGCCGAAGCCAAGTTGCCAAGTTGTGGTGGAGGGAACGCTCCACGCTCCACACAAAGAATTCGACATCGACATCGGACCAGTCAGAGACCTGCATGCAATGCGACTTCCTGTGGCATGTCTCGTGCAGCAGCTGACTGAATCAGCCGCCTATCCCGCCTTGACTCTAGTAGTTCAGCGCGGACTGCTTTCTGAACTGCCCTCGAAACTTGGCTGAGCTGGCCTCAATGGTACGAAGCATTGTCGATGCTGAAAGACTGTCAGCCCCCTCAGCCAACTTTGCTCGTTCCTGAAATGAGCGAAGGCTTCAGTCTGAATATACGCAAGGCAGAGACATAGATATCTTTCCCACCACGTTTAGTGCCAGCCAAACTCCAATATTGGTTGGTCCTTTCCGATCGTCGATAATTCTCCCGCTTTCTACCACAGGGCACGTATGTGGGCGGCGGGCCAGACAATGACGACTTGTGTTTCACGAAAGCGACGGCTCAGCCGACCAGCTACTTTCTCGCTGCTTTTTTAGACCGCACGAAAAGGACTAGAAAGAAAAAAGAAACCAGAAAAAGGAAGGAAGAAAGAAAGAAAGAAAGAAAGAAAGAAAAGCTCCGGCTCTAATTGCGGGGATCCAGCTGCTAGTCACTGCTCGTCTCACATGGAAGAATCGTGGCGGACCCTTCGGCCGACGGGGTTCCTCAATCACGGTATAGAGTACATACAGAGTACATACGGAGTACATAGTTACCTACCTACGGAGTATACAACCACCAAGTCCTCTGACCAAACACGACTTCTTTTGAAGAGGGGAAAGCTGGCGAGCCAGACAGCATCTCGGCTTTCTTCCTCTCCTGATACGATATTCTGTGTTCCGTCTGGTGAAACATCGGCAGCAAACCAACTTCACTGTCGCATGGCATTGCCTCAGAAACGTCTGGCCAAAGCCGACCTCTAATGAAAGTCTTAGCTGTATGTAGCATTCATTGGGCCAACAGCCCTCAGCTTCCGGCAACTGTAGCCTCTGTTTATGCAATACCCATGCCGATGGATCCCGTCGAGGAAGAGGAAAAAACGTGAGCTTATTAACACATCGGGTCGAGTGGAGTCATTTACTCGTAACCTCTACTGCCTCCGAAAGGCGGGTGGGCGACTCGCGGCACATCTGCAACGACATCGGTCAGCGTCAGCGTCGGCCTCATTCGGCTGATGAATTGTGTAACTCGGCACGTCGGAGAGGCTTGTCGATACAGAGTACATATCGCGGGTTACACGATGAGACTGCGGCGCTCAGACCTTCAGGGAATGCGGTTTGAAAGTTTTAACGTGTTGTCTCACGCGGCACGCCCCATTGGCATCACCTGCTCCAACGACGTTGCCTCGAGAGCGAGACTCGCACGAGCTGATGGTCAGAATAAACGCAGCAAGGTCGACAATAAACGACAAACGGCGGACTAACCAGCCGTGGACTGGTGTCTGTGGAGAGGGGAAATGCGGAGATGGGAGCGCTTGAAGCCGTCCAGTCCAATCCCTCCCGCCCGATCAAGCCGTGAGGGCTTTTCTCAAGAAGTTGGCCTTCACTACGACTCACGACTCACGACTCACGAGTCACCACTCCGTACATATGTACCTGTATGTACCTAGTTGTACCTACAGACTCTACGAGCCTTCACAGAACGCGTGCTTATTCGCGGCATTGCAGAGGCGCGGGAGCGTCGCCTCTCATCTAGCTGAACCCCCTGTTGCCCTGACAAGGGCTCAACGCTTCTCTTCCCCCTGCATATTGATTCTTGGCCGCTGTTGGACCCGCCACCACGAGTGTCCCTGACCGGAACACCGCATCCATGCATCCATGCCCATGCCTCTTAGCAACCCGTCATGCGAGCCATTCCGTGATACCTACTGCTGCGCCCGAAGCTGGCGAGCCCCTCAGTATCGTCCGATCCCCAGCGAGTTTTCCCTTTTGCTTCTTATTGACCCTTTCCGCATCTTCTGTTGGCTTCGCTACCGTTGTAACCGCGTCGGTTCTCCTCGTTCCGGCATCTCAATGCCCCGCCAGATCAACCAAAGACACGGGCGAAGCGTGATGGGAGGTCATGCTATTTGTGTCACTATGCGTTCACCGGTGCTAGACATTCAGCTTCAGAGGTCGAGCCCGCATCCAGCCGTCTGGTGCCTGACACATGATTTGGAGCCATGGAGAGGGCCAATCCGACCATGTTGTTGCAACTTTCATGTGAGAGTTACATCTCTGATATGGGCTGGGTAGGCCTAGCAACTTGGTTCCATCTTTCGGGAAGCATCCACCACGGGAATTACTTCGCTTCTGTTCGCAGCCCGGAATACGGCCAGTCCATGCCAAATGCCATCAAGAATCAAGATAAACCATCAGCTACAGCCTAGGTGGCTTCCGCAGTGACGAGACAGGATACCATTACTCTAAAAGGTTAGGCAAAGCCCTGCCTCGGCGCCTTGTCCCTCCCTGGCCCCTTTCCCCGGGTTCCGACTAAGAGGACTCCAGCCCACCAACGATTGAGGGCTCATTGATGATGCAGACAGCCGTCTTGACCACAAGTAATACAATTGCGACCTATTGAGGGTTGTCCATGTGGTAGGTACCTAATCGGCGCGAGTTCCTCAAGCCCATCCCGAGCGCCCCCTCCCCCCTTCCAGGCCATGGGGGGTGTGGACATGGAGAACAAGGGAACAGGGGAGTAACTTGTATGCAATCCAGAGACACAAGCCCACCTTCATGCAATTGTTCGCAGCAAGACCATGCTGAATCTTGAGTGAGTACTTTATGAACCGCCCTTCCTCCCCATCCAAACAAGCAGCCTTGCCTCGTCTCTGAGGTTTCCCTGCTCGCTTTTTTTTTCTTGCTTCTTCTTTGCGTGATAGGCACTGCGCTAGACAAACTGTCGTTGAATTACAGTCGACCTGAATCTACTTGCCCGGGGTTTTGGGAGATCTAGCCCGTCTTGAAAGCCGAGCCATGTCTCCGATTCACCGGTTGTAAGCTCCACGGCACCCCTCATACAATCACATCGTTGGTCCCGAAATATTCCGGCTGTTTCCTCGTCGGTTATCGTTCTTCTAGAAACAGTTGACGACATATATCAGATCAACAAAAAGCAAAAAAAAAAAAAAAAAAAAAAAAAAAAAAAAAAAAAAAAAAAAAAAAAAGGAAGCTTGCCGACGTCCGAAAATCCTCTACTGGTAGCCGACTTGAACCGAGCTGGGTCGCCATCACGACAGACCCCAACTAAGACGAGGGGACGTCCGCCGGTGGAAAATAAAATAAAACAGTCGTCCCCCGCGAATCATTTAACATCGCACGTGATATATCAGACGACGAGAGACCTAACGAACGCAATTTCGAAGCCTCGATATTTTGCCCAACGATGGATCTTGCAGGGATCAATTTGTGTCCTGCGCCGTTTCTGGACTCAAGTTTGTTCCCCAACAGTCAAGGATGTACGCAAGAATCATTTGCCTCATATGTCAACTTGACCTTTGTTAGCCCGTGTACTTACTGACTGGTCGTAGTTGTCTCTGGTCGACTGTGCCAAAATGTTACAGCTGACTTGAGGTGCTGTCTGCCATGTCCCATGGCCGACTGGATCTATCCAGATAGTTTCTTCATCATGGTAGCAGTGGCCAACTGGGTAGCAGTTGCCAGCACAGTATGCTGCGCATACCTCTTGGTTTCGTGGGCAGCCTTACCAGTTGATAAGACGAACAGGCATTATCTGAGTGTTTGCTTGACGTTTGGCGTCTTGCTGATGACTGTAGGTCTATCACAAGTCTCACGGCTGTGGATATGGGCGCAGATGTATGTACTGACCCTGAACCCCCTAGCTCGGATTCGTGGTTCCTCTCGTCACTCAACCGAATCAGTGCTACGACTCCATCACTCCGCACAGCATGTCGACAAGCAAAGTGTGCGGCGCATCTGGAAGTCTCTTGATTCTGGGAGGCTGGAGCGGCGTCATGTGGGCTTTTCTACGGTCGCTGTCGCTGCATCTTCAGATTTGCTGGCAGGTCTTGGTGGGACGAAACTTCATGTTCTTCGCACAAGCTATCGGCTGGGGTATTCCCTTGGTGGGTATCACTGTCGCACTCGTCTTCAGCGGCGTTTCGTTCCGTTTCGGGCCAACGTGTCACATCAACCACAAGAACAGCTTGGCAGATCTATGGATTCCCTTGCTCGTTGTCGCTGGAGCGACCGTCATTCTTACTTTCGCGACTTTTGGGTGTTGCGTCAAGGTCTACCTAGCCTCGTTGTACGACAGCTCTGAAACGACCGACAGATCAAGCTTGCCTGCGCACACGAGTAGCATTCAGGCCGTGTCGCCTCGGCAGGCGTATCGTCGTGTGAGACGAGTCATCGCTCTTCAGTGGCGGGGTATTGCTCTCGTTCTCATCATCATCGCTGATGTCATTTTCTTCTCGGTTGTTTTCGTGTTCCAGGACGATATCGTACAATCCGTGAGGATCGATCCACAAGTCTCTGAACAATGGGTACTTTGCCTCATCAGTGCGGCTGGAGATAAAAACGCTTGTCTCGATTACGCGAGCTCTCTCGCGGTAAATGAAGCTACGGTTTCGGCTGTACTACTCTTACTCGGGGTTTGTTCTGCCTCACCCTCTCACCTTTCTAGCGCAGTGTCTCCTCCTCGTCTTGTCTTCCCATGTACCCCTTTTCTTTGTCTTGTGTGTATGAGCAATCATCTTTTGCTAACAGAACTCGCAGCTGAACGGCATTTGGCTTCTGTTTCTTTTGGGCCGAATATCCATGCTCGTTGGCTGGTACGAGTTATTCAGATCGATGCTGTTACGCGAAGGGGGTCAAAGGGAGTTCGTATCGGTGGATGCCATTTATGAGGACCAGAAAAATCCTCGTTCACGTTCGTACGAAATGCTCTCGAGAGGTTCTAGCACTGTGGTAACACCACTTTCTCCAGTAAAATTCCCTGCCCCGGGACCAAGCACACCCGACTATTTCGGAAAGACGGCGCGATACCACACGCCGGCGAATTCTTTCTCCAGTCCTCGACCGCCTCAGCAAGGTGCCCATCGAAAATCGTCTACAGATTCGAATGGTAGTGATATACGAATCCGCACGGCGTGAACGAAGTCCAAAGGGCTGTCTGGCCGGCTACTCTTCGGTTGCTTCCGTCGTGTATCCCGTCAGGGAATCTACGGGTGCCCATGTGAAGATTAAAATGAGACATATCTTGCTCTCATAAGGATGGCAAGGATGGCCACGAAAACTCCAGTTCATGAGTGGAGTATTATTCGGCCATCAACAACATCATCGCGCGGAGCCCGAAATCAAGACGTATATCGCCTTTCCACTGTCGCAAAAGGCAGAAATATGCCTAGATCTGACGACTAGGCTATCAGGTCACCTTCATGTTGCCAGGCGCATCTTAGGAAGGTAGACTATCTTCAACATCATCATCACGATGGAGAACAGAGCGATGAGAAGCAGGGATTCGGCAGCTTGCCATTCTCATCTTGCGCACTATGATTACGGACAGAAAGCAGGGCGTTACGGCATTGTATTTACATACCTCTATATCATCTATTTCGTGAGATTGGATTCTCGGTTGGAAAACGGCGGCTCATTATCAGCGGAGCCGGGGTGGGTACAGTACTTTGGATGCCGGAGATATCTGGCTGCTACTTCATGACATGGTCTACAGGCGTGCAGTGCACAATTGCACAACATACTTTTTATTCTATTTTAAAAAAGAGCGATGCTTTATTGATCGATACATCGTACTGTGAAAGCTGAGATTCCGTGTTTCAGACGTCTCGTCGTCGATTTGCCGGGGTAGGTACTCGGGCGGCAGCACATGATGTGGGAAGGCCCCGGAAGGAGATACTCAGGCCAGAGAAAAGCGGGGTGTTCTCTTGCTTGCTTCCTGCCTTTTGCCAGTGGATGACTCCACTTATTACGCGAGGTTACCTCGCCTATTGTTCATCACTCCTGCCTTCCAAGATTTCGGACCGAAAGCTTGCTGTAGTTATATAGCGACCCCGTTTGTTTTCGTCGCGGGAGAGAAATGATAACAACGAAGTTCAGTTTATATTTTTCGGTGTTGAGTTGATCCCCGGGATCGTGGTCGATTGTCGTTTTCGCTGCCTGCTTCGCAGTTTGTCTTTCTTCGTCGTATCGTGGAGATCCTGAGAGGATCTCTGTTGTTTGCATTCTCCTCGTTTATCCACCGTTTTCTGCGAGATATGTACATATGTACCCACATACATACCTACAAACTATGTACATAGGCACCTTAGGTAGTTTAGAGCTATCGAAGCCGGCTTTGGAGCAACTACTCCGTACATATGTACATAGTTATATAGGTTAGGTACCTAAGCGGGATGTGGTCTTCACTGCCGGCCTATTCCCATCACCGAGGAATGCGCTTGGCCACGTGGGGCCAGGGTGTCGCGAGATTAATTGAAGGCGCGCGCGGATCAGTAAAATACCTCCAACGCGCCGCATCACGTCTGCGTCTACACGTCACCCTTCTATTAAGCCTCAACTTCTCTTGCTGGGGTTCCCCATGGACAGCCTCAAAGAAAAAGAACGACCCTTTCGTCCTGCAATCGTTGGGCCATGTCATGTCCAGACGGCGACAGATCGCGTACGTGAAAGCTCTGATTCTCCCTCCCACACCATGTCTCCTCTCCTGATGTGCTTGAGCGCATGTGCGACAGTCGCTGACCAAGAAACTCAACGTGTGTGTGTGCTTGTAGTTTGGTCATGAGGCGAAGGGTGCCGTACTCGAGCGCGAGCGCATAAACTTGGACTCGGACTCCCACTCCGATGAATCGTCCAACCCCGAAATCCCCGAATGGCCTCCGTCCGATAGCGACGACGAGGATGCCGATCACTTGCCTGTCAATTCCATCTTTACATTGGTTCCCTCGATGCAACGATACCGCAACAATTTGACTACCTTGTCGCAGAAGTATAATGTGAGTGCCGCCAGTCCCGAGTCCCGAGTCCTAAGTGCCGAGATCGCATCGCGGCCTTTTTCCGACAGCCACAAAAGCTGAGGGAGTGATGAAACGCATTAGACGGCGCTGATTACTTACTCGTTGTTTTTACGTACTTAGCTTTACTTTACAGCGTACCGGTCTTCAATATACGTCTATGTTCCGCGCTGTGTGCCTCGACAGACCATCCCCCGAGATCCCGATGTTCAAGTCTACACCTATGCGCACGCCGGTGCGACGGCTGGGGGAGAAGTTGACGACAACTCGCCTCACATGATAAACCATCTCGTTGTTGGCATGCTCGGAACGCAAGAAATAGTCGTCACAACCCATGATGATGGAAACGTCACAGCGTTTTACACCAAAGATTTCGCAGAGTACATTCGTCGCAGCAGCTCCAATGCGCCATCGGCGAATGCAACGGCGCCGGAGACGACGACGTCAAGAAAGAGACGGAATTCTCGCTTGCGGGCTTCGAGCCGAATCAAACTGCCGAAACCATTCTTTGAGGAAAGTGTAGGCATTTCAGCATGGGGAATAGCGATACACCAACAGTCACGATTGATCGCCATCAGCTCTAATCGTCATGAAGTAATGGTATTTGCTCCCGCTCTGGTGGCAACAGGGCCTCAAGAACAAACCTGTGATTGCCTTTCCTGTTGCGGCGGTCTTGAAGAACGAGTCCGCCGCCGTGCTCGGAATTGGCGAATCATCGTCGCCCTCGGTCCCGAGGCCAGCAATGTACCCAACATCAGCTTTGTGGACGACGAGCATGGCAACGCGGAGAGGATTAGTGCCATTGATATCAGAGGAAACATGTGGCTGGCCGATATCTGGAAACCATATTCAGCTCCTAGGCGCGTAATGCCCTCCACTAACCAGCTCTTGATGAGCGAAGAGTTTTTGCCAGCACCGTCGCGCGGATGGGGTATTCTCGCCCTGGCAAACGAATACTTTCTCACTGTTCATTCGGAAGAGGAACTACTCGGGGCGCCTCTCAAGAATCTGGAGGTGCTACCCAAGGTTAAAGCGACTTGGCATCCAACGGTGAATATTAACCAACCGAAGCTTGGTGCACCGAGTAACTCGAGCACACAGCCTCCGAGGAGGCCTGCTGCTTCTACCAATGTTTCGAATGATACTGGAGCTTCTGCGGACTTGATGGATGAAGTTGACAACGAAGATGACGACGAAGATGCTCATGGAGCTATTGATGATTATTCCGGTGGAGATTACAGCGATTATCTCAATGAAGTTGTTTACGGTCCCAATATCGATGATGACTTTTTTTTCCAAGACGTTATTTTTCAAGACGGTTTTGATGCCGGAGACGTGGATAATGACGATGACGATGACGATGACGATGACGATGACGATGACGATGACGATGACGACGATGATGATGATGATGATGATGAGGGGAGTTGGGTTACAAGCTCGGACTCTGACGAATCCGATCACGATCAAGGCAACGAAGATGCAGAACAAGCAGAACAAGGACAAAATAACAATAACGGCAACGACAACAGCACCGGCACTGGCACGCCGCATTTGAACCTTTCTGCACTCGCGGATCCGTATGACAGCCCATATGACTTGTCCCAGTCACCCCTCGACGAGAGTGAGGAGTCTTTCACTGACTCGGACTCGCACGGTCAACTTAACCTACCAACTATAATGGCGAATCTTCCCATATCAGATGGGGCCTTGATGCAGCTCGAAGATATTTGGGCCAATCTCTTCCAACCACCAGTCGACGAATCTCAGTATTCCTCCTCCATTCACAACACAGAAGAAACAATTTATGGTGCATGGTCGGCACCGGACCCGCCCTGGAAGTTTTGTCAAAAGACGCCGGAGCGTGATGATCGGTCTTATCAGGACATGATGTACATGCCACACACCGGAGAAGCGTGCGCAAGTCCCAAGAATTTTTGGGACTTGAAGAGTTTCCTGAAACGACCCATCCAATACAACGAGCTTCATCGGGGCCACTGTCCGAAGGAAACCAAGCGGAAGGATCGCTATCATATGATACGAATGTATGAAAGAGAATTTGAAATGCAGCCGCTCGACGAGAATCCGTCTCCTCAGAGCGACAGACAGCACGAGTTCGGCGTGCTATGCCCAGAAATTCTCAAGATGGCCTTTCCGCCTGACTCGGACGTTCGGCACCATTTCCGAAGTACCAACCGGCTGAGCATGGTGGTGCATATTCCAGAACTGTTTCTCATCGTCATGGGCTCTCCCACTGGACGCGTGATGCTCGTTACGCCTACGCGGCTGAAGCAGCCTATCCGTAAACCGGATGGGATACTCCATTATGGACTCCGTGTGGATTGGGTGCTCCCGCATGGCTCCGAGGACGCGGTCTTCCGTAATGACAGTCGCCCCTTGCATGGCATGGCTGTTGGTCCTGTTCAAGAACATGGACTTATGGGTAATGATAATGTGGCGAATCAGCGGGGAATAGCGGCGGCAGCGTCGGCGAATCCAAGACGGTATAGATTGATGATGCATTATCGGAATCACGACATTTTGACGTATGAGCTGAGCAGGGAAGAAGAAACGGGCAAGGTGTGCATTTTCTAGGGTGCGTTTTTTTGTCTTGGACTCGCTGGCCTAGTTCATTCGTCGCCGGTCTGGCATTCTGAGTAGACTTTTGCTGTAATCTTTGGGTTGATCTTCAGGTGGTGCGTCAAAAAAAAAAAGGGGGGGGGGGAGAGAAGGGCAAGACGTCATGTCATGATACCGGCGTCGGGAAGGGATTTCTGTTTACTTCATGCTGACATGGAAATTTGTTTTGTGAGCGAGCATCGTATAGCGTGCTTTCTGTTTGGTTTATCCTCTTCTACCGCCCATGTTGGTTTTGACAACAAATTTCGTATTGTCTGCATTTCTATTTCTTTGTATCGTTTTCTTCGTCGCGACTGCGCTGCCTTGAAAAAGGTGATAGGCATGTGCCTCGAAGGCTGACACGTCTGGCTATTTTGTATTGGACGTGTCTTCGTGTTTCATACCGCCTTGGTGTCCTTTCATAATAATGCCTTGGGATTTGGGAGATATCACTTGTGTAAAACATGGAGTGCCAGAAAAAAGGGGGTGGATTATTTAGATGCGACGGCCGGCGCGTCTTGTTTAAAAAGCCTGGTACATAGTAGGCCCTTACAGAAATAGACTTTTCTGTGGGCGGTTTAGATACTCGACGGTTTGCAAAGTAATCGTGAAACTGCTTTTGCTTGCATGTATTGTCTCTGCCCAGAAGAACCATGCGCGAGTTACCGCCGATAGTCCGTGTTGGACTCATGCTGGCGCATCGGTTTCATGAATTCACGCGGCGAGACACTGTGGAATGAGGGCCGGGGAGCGCGATTGTAGAGCCGTCTGAGCATGTTTGAACTGCTCTTTCAATTCAAGCGGAATTATATAGGGCGCAAAGAAGTAAGACCTCATGTAGCAACTCTGTTGTACGGTACTGTTGATACATACCTACTTCTGTGGTTGAGGACATTCAAGAAGCAGTCAACCAAGGGAGTGAGTGCTGGCCATGCCGGCTTGTTTCCACCACCAGCCAAAAAGTACATGTTGAGAGACAACATATAAGGGAATCAACTTGTATGTTGTACAAATGGCCTCGAGATCTTTGCTTTACCTTTCACGGTGCTTACTGTTTGCATGTGAGGATCATGGGTGAAGAAGTTAATTGTAGGAGCAACTACAGGACCTAGAACTGAAAGAATCGGGGATACATAGGTACCTAAGGTAACCAAGGCTGAGAATCACGTGATACAGCCACTTCATAGCCAGATTCTAACACTCCCGAGTATTTTTAAGATAAACAATATAATTCGCCCTCGAAACCGAACTACGATAGCAGAATCGGCATCGGCGAGTCCGATACCAATAAAAATGACAACTCCGTCCAGCAGCGACCGCGCAGCAGACGAAGACCGCGCCACGGACGCCAACACGCGAACCCGTGGCACCCAAGGCGCGAGAATATCGTCGCGGGAACGACTCCCCGGCTACTTGAAGACAGTCTACGACACATTTGCCGAGTGCATCAACAGCAAGGCGTCGCCGGAGGATGCGTGGGAAAAAACGTTCTACCCGGTCTTCATCAAGGCCATCCTCAAAACCGTCAGCACTACACGTGCGGACGAACGGAAGGC